>JBBYHM010396686.1:0-64469 GCA_038381775.1 Adansonia rubrostipa | reverse complement strand
TGATATTTTAAAATTTAATATAAAGTATGTTTTTATTTTTTATTATTTTTAAATAGTAACTCAAGATTTAATAAAAAGTATTTTCATAAATTTTATTATTTCTAAATACTATTTTTGATATATATAATTTATATGTATAATTTATATATATAGTTTATATATATAAAAGAGTCGGTTAGGAAAGCAAAGTTAAATTGTAATCACAATCTCTTTATTAATAATTCTAATAATTATTATTTTTTAAATAAATTTTTTTATTTTCCAAGTTTGTAAATATTATCAATTTATATCACTTTTATGAAATTTTTCTTAAGCTTACCCGGTGAATGGGTATTTTTTTTTTTTTAAAACCAACGGTTGAGAGTAAAAGTTTTCATCCAAAGATTTAAATTGATTGAAGCTGATGGGAAGCTTACTGCAAGAAGCTCATTCTAGAATTTTCCGGCAAGCAATATCGAGAATTTCTCATTAAACAAAAATGAATAAAACTAAATAAGGGAATTGATGAAAAAGAAACACTACAGTGTGTGCCCTTTTCTTATTTATTTTTTATTGAGGGCAAAGCTGGAACTGACGGAGGTGAAAATGAAGCGAGAACTCGCCGTAGCCTCAAGATTACGCGAGAAAAGGACTGGGCCCACCAATGCATGGAAGAAGCGTAAAATCCAACATTAGATGCCATAAAAAACGCGGCAGAACCTTTCACATTGACTCTCTCATTTCATTGGCCATTACATTATTTAGTTATCCTTCGACAATAACAGGAGAAAAATCTGCATTTAAGATTAACCAAATAAAAAAATCGTATAAAAATAACATAAAGTTAAAACCCCATTTTGTTATAAAAAATTAATTAAGGGATAAAAGAATATTCGTATCATAAAAATAGAAGTTAAAAGCATTCATTCATTGATTCATGTTAAATTTTTATATATATTTAGCATGTTAATAATTTATATTTATAAATTTTAATATTTTTATATATTTATATATTAGTATTATTTTTATATTATATTATATTATATTATTTTTTATTTTATGTCAAAAATTACTAGATGTGATTGGCATTATTAAAATAATTTCAAATTTTGTGTTTCATTCGTTTTATAAAACTTTCAACAAATTCGAGTATTCATATCATAGTTATATTATTTTCTATGTCATATCATACATATTTTAGTTATTTTCTCTGTGATACATATCTTAGTTATTTTTCATGTCACATTATATTTGAATATTTTTTAATATCATATTTGTATGTGACACTATTCAAATAGCTCATAATTTAAGATTAGATGTTATATAATGATTGTATTTATTTTTTCAAAACAAGGTCATATTAATTTTTATTTTATTTTTATATTTTGATTAAAAAATTATTGTATTGATAAATTATTGATAAAAATTAAAACATTAAATAATAATATGAGATGAAATGATGTCAGTATTTTCTTAAAGGTTTAGGTTTTGAATAAGAACAAAAATAATATTATAATGATTAAACAGTAAAAATTACTATGTTAAATAATATTATAAGTTAGGAGATGAATTCCTCCATCATAGCTTGGCACGTTAGTAGCAAGCATTTTTTTAAAAGAATTTTATGCTTTTAATTTTTTTTATATTGTATATTTATGTTGTATTTATATTTGTTTTTTGTATTATAGAAGTTTCAAGTTGTTATTATGTTTATATAACTTTTGACATATTAATACATATTTGTTTTATGTAGATTTTGATAAATTTATGTATTCATATGTTTTGCTTTTGGAATGATGCTGTTCCCTTACTAGGTCTAATTGGCATTATTCAAATAATTCTTAATTTTTTATCACATTTATTTTATATAAATTTTAACATATTTGTATATTCATATCATAGTTATATTATCTTTTCGTATCATATCGTCTTTTAGTTATTTTTCATGTTATGTTTGTTTATGACGTTATTAAAAAAGCTTTTGTTTTTTTATGTCACGTGTTTTATATGTTTTGTATTTTATTTTTTTTTGAAAAAAATATGTATAAATATATATATTAGTAGCTAGTTCTGTGGTTTAGGAATTCAGGAATATTAAGTGGTTAAGGAATTTAGGAATATTAAGTAATATTAATATTAAAATGATCGGCTAAAGATTTGATGGGCTAAGGCTAACATTTTGTCAATAATTTTTAATATTATTAATAGTTGTTAGGTTTATGTCTTATTATTTTAGTTTTTTTTTAATATTAATATAAGTGATAGAAATTAATATAATCTAAATAAATTAAATTTTAATATTCATCTATTTTTTATACATATAATTTACGTATAATAAACTAGATTCAATTGTTTGTTTTATATTGTATTGCGTTATTCTATATTTATATTTTGTCTCAATATGCCTTGAATCAGGATAAAAATCTCAAATGAGAATAGTAGATCTAGAAAAATATTTGTTTGTAGGTAGAGTCGTTCATGGGCAGATTGGGCCAAAGCATGGTATTAACATTATTTATGCTTGTCTAAGCTCGACTTTACCCAAAATATGAGCCTTAAAGTTTGCCCAAACCCACCCATATTTGTAAATAGGCAGTCCAAACCTGTTTAGGCCTACCCATAATATATTTTTTAATTTATCATTTTAAAAAATATTTTTAAAATTTAATTTTAGTATTTTAATAATTATTTATAAAGTTTTAAAATACAAATAACTTGACATATTTTTTAATATTTATACTATAATATTATATATACTTATTCTTTATATGATAAAAATTATATAATATATGTAAATACAAAATTAATGTACATTATATAATTGCAAATGGGCCGAGCTAGGTTAGGTCCTTGAATGTTGGAGCCAAGACTCTGCCCATTTTTTAAACGGGCTTAATTTTTTTGCCCGAACCCATTTTTTGGGTCTAATATATTTGCTCAAACCCTCTCGAATATTGGGCAAGCCTTTAGACTTAGGTGGGTAACCCGACTCATGAACACCTCTACATATAGCAGCTGAAGCATCGAAGCGAATCACTCACTTGACTTCTTATGTAGCTATTATGAAATAAGTAGAAAATTGGAGTCATCACCAATATTTTTGAACCAAGTATGATTGGTCACCTACTGGAGTCGGTCTTATGAGGGATTCAAAACTTTTGATAAATGGACTTTATCGTTTGCCTTTAAAACCATAAAACAAAGAAACAAATTTGAAAGCATGTTAAGCATGAGGAAGGATTAGTGCCTTAATGACTCCTTAAATTTGATGCTTATTCATATGCGTTATCTAAAATCCTAATAAATTTGACTTGGTCTAATGGCACTTAACTATAGCTCTCTTTTAAAATATATTGCTAAAAAAATTCGAATTCATTGTTTGAAATAATCTTTTATATTTCTTGAAAACCAACCGAATATAAATTTCTCTTTTTTTTTTCAAAATTTCTATTTATTTCTCGTTTTAAAAAAGATAGTTTCGGGTTAATGACTATTGATAGAATTTCCCACCAACAGCCTGGCGAAAAATTCATGTATTATCTTAACTCTTGAACATTAGTTACATATTTTTTAAATGCGAAATTTAGTTTTTTGTAAACATCTCAAATTAATTTATTAAAGAAATATGGTTAAGAGATTAATTGATGTAAAAATGGCACATGGAGAAACTATGAAAGCAATAACAATTTATGATTGAGATTATGAAAATTTCATAAATTAAATATTTAATTTTGATGGCCACTGCACATTTTGCATCGGATAATTCCTTAACTTCCTTAGCACCTGACAGTATTTAGAGATTAATTATTTCGCAATAATGTTTGTATGATTCTCTAAAATTCATATGATAAGATTATTGAGAAAACAATCCTGAGCATGTTCCCTGGCAACTCGACGAAACACTCGAAACCATTTCGCGACAATCTCATCATACTCATAAAACAATTTAAAAATAGGCTTTGACTGAAATTGAATTATCAGCATAATCTCATAAGGCATAAATATGAATGAGGCATAACATATATATATATATATATATATATATATATAATGAATTAACAATAATAAATAACAAAATGAGACTTTTAAGGAAAGTGTCTTGCAAAAGCAATAAGTATTTAAAGAAATAACTGAACAAGATTCGTGGCAAGCTTGGAGCAAAATTGTAATTTGGGCATTAAAACAAATTTAAAAATTGGGTTGGAATTAGTTTTTAAAAGTTTTGAAAATGACTAGAATTGTTTCGAAAGTAGTTCAAAAATTCACATAGATGTGAAAATGGGCATCCAAATACCGTCTTAAATCATTTTTAAGGTGAATGATTGAATATGAGGACTTAGGTGAACAATAAGAAATAGGTTAAACTATATTCCAAGGCATTTAATCGTATCATTTTGACAGTACACTAAGTAATCGAGGAAACTAACTAGGTGTTTGAACACCATAGCACAAAACAAAACAAGATTGTTGCGCACTTAATGAACTTTGGCTCGTTTCATGCCCAAACAAACTCTGAAAAATATGATTTATTTATTATTGGAAAGATAATTGAATGAACTTTGATCTTGAAGCTTATAGATTGCCTAAAAATTCAAATGATGGATGAAAATGATAACGCAACCTATTTTGGTCGCTGTATACCAAAAACCTGAACAACAGATGAAAACCTCGTTCATTACCTATCCAAATTGACTCAAAAAGGGCCAAAACTAGTGGCATTTGAAAGCTACCTTAAAGACCTTTAATTCGAGAGCTCATTACATAAGATTAAAATAGTGGATGAATTTCCGTTGTAATTTGACCTTATTGCATAAGAATGCAGGGACAACTTGACATAGTGACAAAACTTTGGACGGTTGAAAGCCTAAAGAAACTCAAAAAATTAGAAGGTTTATGGCATTGGAAAGCTTACTTAAAACCTTGATACAAAGAGCTAATGGGGAATTTTAAAATTCAAGTGATGGGAAAAATATTTTCTCTAATATACTTGGCCATTGGTTTGGTAAAATTTGGAATAGAGGAGCTATTATTTTGATTTTGTGGGTCATTTTGGTGATGTAATGCATGTCCTTTTGGGGTGGGTTTCATGGAATCCTTACATTAACATTTTAGGGTTTAGACATGGAGGAGATGACCCCTAAATACAGCTTAAACAGTAGCTCCAACACAAGGTAGAATTGAAAACCGAAAAAAGAATATATGGAATTTGAATGCCTCTCATGCTTGATGCCTAACATGACTTAAATATGGATTTTTTTGAGCATATGTAGGTAGTCAAATGCCTTCCAAAAGAGTAAGATAACAGCCCCTAAGCATCAAATAAAACACTTCATAGAAACAAACTAAATGCAAGACCAAACCTCATACTTCAATCTCATTAAATCTCTACCAAAACTCAAAGTTGTAAAATATTTAAAAGATAGTTTTTATGGAACAAGATTAGCATCATCCAAGCATCAAATGATTCATTTTTCCTAAGTTATCGGAGATCAAAAATGAATATAAACATGAGGACTTAAGTCCATTAGTTGGACTAAATCTTACAAGACTTGTGGATTATTTTGAAAAATGATTTTTGAAAATCAAAGAAGGTAAGTTCAAGGATGGTTCCATGAACCTAATTCATCTAGTCATCTAAGACAAAAATCATGGAATCATGAAGCCTCATACCTCTTTTCATTAAGAAAAAAAAGAGCAAACATGTACTGAACATAAATCTTGCATGGCAAAGCAACATAATAGACAATAAGTGCATGAACATGTAGGAAATATTATTTTTTTCTTCATATGTGACTTAAAAAAGTATGGAGATGAAAATGCATGGCATGACATATGCATGAAAAAGATAAATTAAAATGAAAGAAAGATGAATAAGTAGTATACCTAAAGTATAGATAAAAAATGCAAGCTTTCCTTTCCTTTTTTCGTTTTTTGTATTTTGCCATTTTTTCTTTTCTTTTTCCCTTTTTTTGCTAGATCTTTTGGGAGGGATGAGGAATAAAGTGAAAACCGTGTGAAAATTGCATGGGAGGGGGTATATGGATAGCCTTGGATGAACTATCAAGGGGTTTACAGTTGTCTTCATTTTTCCTCTTGATACATTGTCCTCCCTTGTGTTTGTCCATCTCTTATTGGCCAAGCTCCCATGAATTTAGGGCCAAGGAAGAACATTATTGTCCCAACTTGGTACTCTTTAATTTATATTACTAAAATTTTTGTTTTCTTTCTCTACTTTTACCTCTATTCATTTCTAATGATCCTAATTTTATTTTAAATTATATAGTAATTTGGCATTTTATCGTAAATAGTAATTTAGTATTTTATCATAAATAAAGTATATAAAACTAATTTAAAAACAACTAATAAGACTTAGCTACATTAATGCATATAATGTGATTAAATAGTTGTATTTCACAAAGTTTTCAGGAAACATGAATTTGCATTCTACATGTACATCATAACATGGATTGACTAATAGATTGTTTTGAATAAATTTTGCAAGAACCAAAGATTACTATCTTATGAATTCTAAACTATAAGGCTCTTTATTTTAAGTTAAACTTGTCTTCTCAAGATTGGTTGAGCCTAGGGATCACCATTAAGGTCTTTTCTTTTTAGTCAAACTTGTTTTCTCAAATTAGGTTGAGTCTCGAGATCACTACCAAGGTATTTTTTTTAAGTCGAACTCACTTTCTCAAAAAGGGTTAAGCCTGAGATCACTACTGAGGTCTTTTCTTTTTAGATCTAACTTATTTTGTCAAAATGCACCAAGCATCGAGATTGTTATTAAGGTCTTGTTATGTTTTAAGTCAAATTATTTTATCAAATAGGTCAAGCCCTAGGATTGCCGCTAAGGTCATTTTTTGTTTAAATCTATCTCTTTTTTTTTTTTTTTCAAAAAGGATTAAGCCCCAAGATTGCTATCGAGGTCCTTTTCTTTTTAAGTCGAACACATTTTTGTATGGATCAAGCCTCAGGATTGCTATTAAGGTTTTTTCTTTCAAATCGTCAAGGTTTTTTCAACTTTTCAAAGTCAAATCTATTTTCCAAATCATTTACTTAATATTAATTTCCAAATTTTCTAAAAAGATGTTTCCCAAACAAAATTATGTCTATGATCTTTGGCTTACTACTGATTCTTAACAATAGCAAAAGAAGGGTAGCTTTAGACACCTAATTTTATCTGAGCCCCAAAATTATTTTCTTAAGACCCTTGATCTTTATAGCTATCATTTTTCCTATGCCTTTTGAATATATAGTGAAGCCAATTAAGCAAGTGGAAAAGATTGGAGGTTACAATAATGCTTTTTTTGTAACTCATGATGGAAGTATCAATACAGGGCCAAGAAGAATCAATACATGAGCTTCTAACAATCAAAATTTGAAAAGAACGAAGCAAGCATCGATACTAATATTAATACTTTGCAAATAAAATTAAATTGCTATTTCAAAGACAATAAAGTATTTAGTCACCAAAATATTGATACATTGATCCTAAATATCTATACTTTGGCCAAAAATCAAGTCTCTTACAAGGGCAAATATCTATCGTAGTATCTATACTTTAAGGCAAAATTGAACATTCTAGGCCTAATTGTTAAGTTTCTAATGGCATTTTCCTTTCTTTATCATTCCAAATGACCTTGACTTGCATTTTAATCATATAAAACATTTTTCAATATTTTAAAATCATGGGTAGAAAATGGAATTAAGGGAGATCAAAGAAGAGATTTTAAAAAATTAATTTTAGGGAAATTATGCATGATTAGAATCAAGGGGATTAAAATTAAGCATGGGGGAAGATCAGATTAAAAAATAAATAAGGCTTAATGCTAGGAAGGTGACAAAAAGAGGAAGATTATATAGTAATTTATAATCTTATGATTAAATTATATAGTAATTTACTATTTTTGTATTTTTGTAGGCCTAAAGCTCAAAGGAATTTCAGAGGTGTGAGAATGTAATGAAAAAGCAAAGTGGATCTAGCTTAGCAACTTCCAAAATAAATTGCTTATGTTACTTGCACATGAAGTTTCTTGTTTTAGGGTTTTGGCTATTTGTAAATTGGACATTTTAGATTGGGAGATTTGATAGCTTTTATTTACCTTGGTTTTCTAAAATGGAAAGTACCATTAAAACTTTGCAAGTAGAGAAAAATAATTTGAATAAGGTGAAAGACGAAGACTTGACAACTCTTAGTTTTCTTTTTTCCTTTAATCTTTTTATCTTTCACGTAATTTTTTTGATGGTGAAACTCATATTTTCTATTTACACTAATCAACATGAACTAAATTTATTTTTCTAGGGTTGCAATGAACTCAACATTTAGTTTGGATTATTTCACTCACTTTTCATTATTTAATGTTATTAGACTTATTTTATTTAACCTTGTTCTTATTTCTTTGATTGATTGGCTACCACTTAGATTGATTTGGTAATCTTAATAAACTTGAAAAAAGAAATTTTGAGTTTAGAACTGATTGAATAACATATAACTTATATTCATTTATTATGATGAATTGATCTATTTGTAAGATAGAAATATATGAGCGTGTCATTTGTATCCAAATTAGAATCTATGCTTAGTGAGTTTCTCTTTACTTTAATTTGCATAAGAGTACGGTAAATTCGTTAACAGATATATTTTTATAAAACCATCAAAAGATACCTATAAATAAATTAGAATTAGGTTAATAGCTCATTATATTTAATTAAGTTAAGAGGGTAAAACAAATTCAATTAAAGTGTTGAGAGAAATTGTAATCCTAGATATAATCATTGATTAATTAAATCAAATTTGTTTTCTTTTTTTCTAGTTAGCAATTTTAGTTTATTTTCAATTTATAATTTTTAATAATTCATTTTAATAAGTTAGGTTGTTTTAATTTTTTTAATTAGCAATTTTAATATAATTCCTTATGGGATTGACACTACTTTTTCATTATATTACTTACTGCGATATATGCACGTGTATAGTTAAATCTAACAATAATTTTTTGGCTTGAGGACTAGTAAAATCTTAAGTTTTGGGGGTGTGATAACTCTATGAATTAGAGCTATTTTAATCACATTATGTCCATTTAAATAACCTAGCCTTAGAGATTTTTATTTAAATTTTATTTGTTTTTTGTTGTTTTTTAAATATGTTTTCTATATTTTATTTATGATTAAACATTTAATAATTCAATATTTTCATATTTTTGTAAGCTAAAAGCTTAATGGAGTTTCTGAGGTGCTAGAACATAATAAAAAAGCAAACTGGATCTAGCTTGGCAACTTTTAAGATAGACTGCTTATTTTCTCGCACTTAAAGTATCTCTTTCCAAGGTTTTTACTATTTATAAGCTCGACTTTCAGATTGGGAGATTTGATAGCTTTTATTGACCCTAATTTTCTAAAATGGAAAGTAGCCAGCAAACTTTCCCAACGAAGATGAACTATTTGGAGAAGCTACAAGACCAAGATCTAAGAACTCTTAGTTTTCTCTTTTCCCTTAATATTTTTTTCTTGTAATGTTTATGATTCCAAAATTCTTATGTTTTATGTTTATATTAATTAGCATGAACTAATTTTTTTGGGGTTAAAATGGAACTCAACATGTAATTTGTATTATTTTACCTTTTTTCTTGTTTTAAAGATATTTAACTTGTTTATTAAATTTTATGCTTAATGCTTTTAAATGATTGGCCTCTAATTAGATTGATTTAGTAACTTTACTAAACTTAGAAAAATGGTATTTTGTGTTTAAACCTGGATTGAATAACATATGTTTCATATTCATTTATTATGATGAATTGATTTGCTCGTTAAAGAGAAATTTACGAGCATGTCATGTGCAACTAAATTAGAGTTTAAGCTTAATAAGTTTCTCTTTAATTTTAATTCACATGCGGATGATTTGGTTAGGAGAGATATTTTTATAAGATCATCGACATATGCTTATATATATATTAGAACTCTAGGTTAACAACTCATTGTTATTGATTAAGCTAAGAGGGTAGAACAAATTCAATTGAAATGTTAAGGGGAATTGTAATCTTAGGTTTTTCTCATTGATTAATTAAACCCAATTATTTTCCTTGCTAGTTAGTTAATTTTGGTTTATTCTTAATTTATAATTTTTAATTGCTTGTCTGGATAAGAGTAGATTGTTTTAATTTTAGTAGTTAGAAAATTTGGTAACGATTCCTTATGGGATCAATTATGATATGTGCACCTGCGTGGTTAAATTTGACATAAAAGTTAATAGAATATGAGTTTAAATACTCCTTAATGGAGAGATTGTGATATGCCTTGGTTTGGACAATCTATAGACTTTGGAAATACACGCTGTATGATACCACTAGTTGATCCTAAAGCTTAATCCCATCAAATACTTATGCAAAGCTTCAGCACTTTCAGAAAGGACAACCATATGGTAGGTCCTGCTTTCAAGATATGACATAGTATATGTGAACCAAAAATTATAAGAGGCAATATGGTGGCCTAATTTCTAGCTAATAAGGTAGTTAAAGATTATGTGTTGCTGGACTTTGATTTCCAGATGAAGATTTATTGTGTGTCTTATAGGAAAAAAAAGATGCCTCTTTAGAAGAAATAAAAGATATGCTTTGATGGCACTTCTAATAAGACATCAGGAGGCCTTTGAAAGAAAGGTTAAATCCTTAAAAGTATCAAAAGTTTGACATTAGTGATTTACAAATTATGCAAAGAATGGGAAACTCGTGATTGGAAATTGGTGCACTATTAGAAACTTGTATTGGAATTTATAAATGAGTTTAAAAAAGTAAACTTTTGACATTTGCCCCAATGGGATAATTGAATGGCAAAGACCTAAGCAACAATGTTTAGAGTAAACAAAAGAGCCAAAATTATGCCAATTGGATGAGTATTTATGAGGCTCTAGCTCAATGCTAGAACATAGAAAAAGAAAAAAAGGGTTCGTCATCCATATTATTATGACATTCTCCAATACATCCAAGATCAATAATACCTAGATCAGGCTACAAAAAATGACAAGAGAAACCCTAAGAGGATGGCCACGGTTTTATCTTAGATGGTGGAGTTTTGTACAAGAAAAGTTGGGTTAAATGCTCTTGAGATTTATAGACACCTCTGAACTAAGAATATATTTGTTTATTCTTGTGTCAAAAAATCATAAGCAGGTGAATTGATTTCTCAAAAATAAATAGCAAAATTAATGCATAAATAATAAATCTGAGAATTTAAACAATGTACTCAAATTGGCAAGTAAATGAGCAAATAAAAAAATAAATAAGGAAAAAAGATTACATACTGTCAATTTATAGAGGTTCAACTTTGTGCCTACTTCCTTTCTCTTGACCTTACTTGCCAAGGAGTTCTCGATTCATTATCTTGAATTGCTACCTTCCAAAGACATGGTATAACCTTCACAATCCCTATCATTTGCATAGACGTAGATAGTAACCTTTTTCCTATCAAAACTAAAATCAATTCAAAGCTAATATAGCTAACAATATTAGTAGAGGTCCATGAGGGAATTTGTGGAACACAAATAGGCCCAGAATGGCTAAATAAATGATAAGGATAGGTTACTACTGATTGACTTTAGAAAGTGACTGTATTAATTATTCTCGAAAATGCCACAAATGCCAAATTTACGTAGACAAGATTCATGTGCCTCCATCACCTTTATATGTCGTGATCACTCCTTAGCTTTTCTCATTTTGGGCCACGGATGTGATTGGGTTGATTACTTCGAAAGTTTTGAATAGGTCTTGTATTATCATAATGGTCATAAATTACTTTACCAAACAAGTAAAAGCTACCTCTTATGCGATGTCACCAAATCAATTGTATGCAAATTCCTCAAGAAAAGGATTATATGCCGATATAGACTTCCCAAAAGAATTATCGCAGACAATGCACTATATTTGGAAAACACGATGATACAGGATTCGTGTTCACAATTTAAAATAAAACACCATAATTTAATGCCATATCATTTGAAAATAATAGAGTAGTAGAAGTGGCCAACTAATATAAATAAAATTATAGAGAAAATGATTGAAACTTTTAAAGATTGGTATAAGAAGTTGCTCTTTTCTCTCCATGCATATCGCACTTTAATCATAAATTCGTTGGTGCCACTTTGTTCTCACCAGTCGAAAGGATAAAAATAGCTTTGGGAGTTTGAAATCCTATCATTGTGAGTACTAGTAAAAGTTGAACTAGAATAGGTTGAATGGGTAAGGACCCATTACAAGTAATTAAACCTTATAGAAGAAAAAATTTGAATGTAGTTTTGTAAGTGCAAATTATCATAAAAGGATGATAAGGGCTTAAGGTAAGAAGGTTCACCCTAGCAGTTCCATGAAGGTGAATTGGTGCTTAAAAAAATCATTCTTATTTAGAAAGATGCTTGGGGAAACTAGACTCTAAATTAGGATGGACTATATGTAAATGAAGAAAGCTTTTTTAGAGAGACCTTAATCCTAATAAAGATGACTAGAATAATTTGGCCAACCTTATGAATGTTGATATTATAAAGAAGTATTATGCTTGAAAAAATGTTTTAGATGAAAAACCAAAAGGCTGACTCAAGTGCCAAATTTAAGGCAGCAGAAATATGCTGGTTCAGAAAGTTATCTTCAAAAAATAAGGCATAATAAAATCCAAAGTTCTCAAAAGATTTATCGATGCTGAATAATGTGATCGTTCAGAAGAGATATTGGAGGAGTTGAGCTAGAAAATCCAAAGACACTAACAACTTAAATGGATTACCTATTAAATTTTATTTACCTTCAGTTACCATAAATTGTACTTTTTTTATGATTCAAATTGGATACGTATTCAAATTGCATGTTGTTCTCTTTTACCTACTCTCATAATATATTCTCAACTACATTATGCTTGTTATTTATCTAATGATGATTGCTAAATTAGTAAATTAGAATAAAAAGGATTTCTTTGTATTACTCTAAAGAGGATAAAGATTTCACAAGAAAATGGTATGTACCTCAAAGATACTTAAACACTTCCTAAAAGTGTGAAAATTGGAGTAGTTCCATTCTAAAATAGGCTAGAATAATCTTTTAATGTCCTTCTATAGAAAGCACCCTAGGAATATTGGAAGGATGATGGCATGTCTCCTGAGAAATAAGAATCTGATTTTTATCTGCTCAGATGAACTAAAAAAAAAAGACATGTCAATTGGTTAAAATATCTACAAAGCACCTTGAATTCACTAGATTAGAATTCAAGTTGTATTCATGTAGTTGCATTATTAGGAAGCATGTATTTGCATTATTCATACACATTGTAAAATTAATTAGCTAATAGCTTGTTTTAAACTGCGTCTTTCAAAATCAAAGATCACAATGATATGAATACTAGACTTCGAGTCTTTTTGTCTTTTAATTATACTCATTTACAAGAAATGGGTCGAGCCTTGGGTTAATGTCAAAGTCAAGCCCTAGATCATGGCCAAAATATTTTGTTTTTAAAAGTCAAACTTGTTTTTAGGAAATGGGTTAAGGCCTATGTCATTGTCTAGGTTTTCGTTTTTAAGTAAAACTCATTTTAAGAGATAGGTCAAGCCCTATAATTGCCATCGAGGTTTTTTAGTTTTAAGTAAAACTTGTCAAACTTGTTCCAAAGGAATGGGTTGAGCCCTAGGTCATTACCCAGCTCTTTTTTTTCAAGTCAAACTTGTTTTCAATAAATAGGTTAAGCCTTGGATAGCTGTCAAGGTTTTTTTTTTGTTTGTTTTTAAGTCAAACTCATTTTCAAAAAATGGATTGAGCCTTGGATCACTTTTAAGGTCTTATGTTTTTATGTCATACTCATTTTTGGGAAATGGTTGAAGCCTTTTCTTTTACTTTTGTTCCTTTTTTGAGTGTTAAAATTGCCGCCACGACATTACTTTCAATTAGCGAAAATTGTTTTTTAGCAAGCATTAAAAAAAATCCTTTTTGCAATAGAGCCATTCATGTCCTGAACAAAAATTGTTTATGATCTTTGCCTTATTCTTGATTCTCCACAATAAACAAAAAAGGATAGCTGTACAAACTTAATTTTTTTCCTAGCCCCTTAATCAATTTTTCCTATTTTTGTAGGTCCACCAGAATCTCTTAACCTAAACCCTTTCAAATGAAGCATTGATGATCACAAGGTTCGGTGTAAGTCTTGGAATGAGTATGATAAAAGGATTCTTGTATTATAAGCTTGACAATTTCAAAAGAATTACTTCATAAAATAAATCAAGAATTACAAGAAATTACATGTGCAATGAAAACATATAATAAGATTACAAATCAGATTCCTTCAATATCTTCGAACCGTATTTACATATGATTACAAAAATTTCCACCAAATTAAATCTTCATGAAATGTGATCATACATCCTCAAAAATGTGTAATTTTAAGCAAAAATTCCTTGCAAAATGATCCACCAAGAAAGATTACGTCTAAGCTCTTCCAAGATCATGAGCGTTCTAAATGTAACACTTCTAACATTAATCCACAAAACTAGCAATGGGAACCTTCTTAACGTCTAAGGTTCCTCTATCACTGAGTAAAAGATCTTGAAATCTTCAACAACCAGAATACTTGCTAGTTCTCTCAAAAATGAATCAAGAATGTTTCTTAATCAAATAATAATAAAAAATATTAATGAAGGAAAAATAAGAGAAAAAAGTACAGGTGTTTATTACGTAGCTGAATTAGGGTTTTTCTTTTTAAGAATCTCTTAGCCAAAACTCATTAATATTGTCTTATATATAATAATATTTGGTCAAGTTCTTAAAAAAACCTTGATCGATATGATGTAGTGATGGGTTTACATTATTGATTGTGTACCCTAAGTCCAATCTGATTGGCTCTAGGGCATATTTGCTTAAATCTTCTCTTTGCACTAGAGTCAATCATTTTGCTCAAGTATGATGTAAGAGAACCACTTTGTTCATATGTGATAATTATTATTATCAAAGTCATTAACTCATTCATATAACAATGAAAACTAGATGCCAATCATATGACTCAGTTGTTCATTTAACAATTGAATGAATCTGTTTATAGCTTTAAAAATTAAACAATCTAAATATAACTCTTTTATGAGCCTTGACAAAAGAGTTTGTTTATGACCCCTTATTTATAAACATGTGATCCTCTGTAGTTCAGAACCTTTCGAATTGACTGCAGCTTTAACTTTATGTTTTTTTATCATTAAGTAGTTATCTTTAACATATAAAGATTTTGGACATGCTCTTATTAAATAATAAATGTGTAGAAATTTAAGGGATTTAATATTCAAAACTTATTTCAAACTAATTAAATTACTAGTCTTATTAGTCTTACAAAATTTTTGTAAGTGATATAGATTAAGATATAGACCAAGATATATTCTATAAACAAATAAAAGCATGACCTCTGTATGCCAGCAAATACGTTTATAGCATAAAAGCAATATCCCAAAAGGTGGCTTATAATGCCACGATAAACATTTAATGTTTAATAAATAAATCATTAATAAATGTTACATAAACTTCTAAACCATAAAAAATAAGTAAGCTCGATCTCGTGTCAACTATATTGCCAACTTTCGCTCAACCCATCTTCTTTTATCTTCTCTTTCTCTTTGGGCCCTACAATATGTCATACATAATTAGTACCAAAAATAAAATATCATATTGTTAGGAATACCCTAAGGATGGAAAACATTTTTGATGTATTTCATTATTTTGAACTGATTATTTATATATATTTGAAGTTTTATTATATCATTGCTATACTATCTTTTTTTAGATTTCATGGTAAAGTAGATATAAGCAAATATGGCTCGTTGACTACTTATGTTTATACCATTAGAATGTTGCATATAATGGAGTTTATATGTAAGAAGACAACGTTCTAAGCTAAGTACTCTAAATTGATAGTCCATAATCTAAGGGGTTAATGTGAGCAATTGACTTATGTTAAGACTATTACGTCATGTAAATTGAATTGGGGAGATGGCTTGTCTTGGTCATCTAGAGTAGTTTAACTCCTAAGTAGAGACATAGATATATTGCCTAGAAGTGTTGATATATCATACTTTTTGGTTTTGAATGTCAGAATTCTTTAAACATTCGCATTTGATCACCATTAAATCAATTTTCAAAAATAATTGATTTGTTATAAATTTTAGGATTTTTCTCGTTTTCAAAATATGGAGTTTTCTACTCCATTAATTTTTTCAAGAAGATTTTTCTAGGTTTATAATTTTTAAAATTCTTTAAGTGTTATTATTTAATTCATATTAAATCATTTTTGAAAAATTCATTTTTATTTTATGAGTTTTGCATTTTTTTCAGAATTTTTTATGTTTTCAAGATTTGAAGTTTTCTACTCTGTAAATTTTTAGGTTTTTTTTTTAGTTTATAATTTTTAAAATTCATCAAATATTTTTATTAAATTCATATTAAATTAATTTTTGAAAATTTAATTAATTGGATGGGTTTTGAGTTCTTTTATATTTTAGTTTTTATCCGAAAGGATTTTTCTTGTATAATTTTACGAGTTTTAGAGTTCCAATCATTTTTTATTTTATTATTTCATTTCCAAATTTTTTCTATGATTATTAATTTTCAATTTTATTATCATCATTTTTATTTTATTTTAATTATTGATTATTTGCTACTAGTTTCATGGAAACTAGTCTAGCTAATCTCTAACCTTTCCCTAAACAATATAGTTAGTTTCTAATTAACAATTAGATGATATTATCTAGGCAATCATGATAATATTTTTGAATGACCTTAATTGCTTGTCAAATTAATGGAAGTCTCATCTTTTTATGCTAATAATGACAAAAAATAATAAATTAAATAAATTAAATTGTTTTTTCTTTCCTTGGAGTTTCGGCCAAGAGGATTTGGTGATCCTTTTGGCTGAACCTCCCCCTTCATAAAAGGGTGAGGATTTGTTTTCGTAGGGGATTTTTAGAGAAAGCTTGAAAAAAAAGGAAAAAAAAAACTTAAAATTTTTTAGTTTTCTAAGCTTTTTTAAGGTATAAGCTCCATTCTTTTTTTTCCTTCATTTTTCTTCATTTTCCATCTCATTTATGATTCGGGACCATGTTAAGGCTCATGGATTTTCATCCATGTTGAAAGGCTAAATATGGTAATTTTGTATATTTTTAATATTTGATTTTTTTTTGGTTTTTTATTAGTTATTTCTTGATTTTTTTTGGTAAATTATGTTGTTGTTGTTGAGATCTTAATTTATTATACATGTGTGTTTCTGTTTATGTAGTTTTTTTTATTTTCATGTTAATATACGATTAAGCATAATTGTATATTCATTTTTATTTTGGTTTAGTAATATTTATTTATGTTCATGATTTTCTACATCAAAGCATTCTTATGTTTGATATTTTTGGTTCGGCCAAATTTGATAGGTTTTTTTAAATGATGATTTTGTGCATATTTTTGTAATAATTCCATGTTTTTCTTATTTTTGGGATATTTTATAATATTAGTAAACATAGGGACTAATTCGCAAAAATGTGTAAATTTTTTAGGCCATTTTTGGGTTTGGCCGAAAGCTCCATGGGCTACATGGAAATAGATTTTGTGTGTTCTAGAACATGTCTTAGGTATTTTTCATACTTTAGGGGTCATTTTGTAATTTTACAAATTTTAGGGAATAGTTTGCAAAAATAAAAAAATTTTCTTTTATGGTCAAAGGTGTTTCACTGAGCCTTCATATGGATGTTCTTCATGATTTATATGTTTTCTTTTATTTAGGCACCTAAGTGTAAAATTAGAAAAAGTTTAGGGACCATGTAGCAAATTTAGCATTTAGGGGTAAAATGATTGTTTTCATACACTTTTAATTATTTTTATTATTCTTATGGTCTTTTGTAAGGGTATAGAAATTTTCAAAATTTTTTGTTCCCTTTCGATTTTTTTAGGGTACGAAATGAAATTTTCAAAAGTTTAAGAGCTTAATTGTAATTTTTGGATTTTAAATCAATTTTAGAATTTTAATTTCACTATTTATGGTAAATTCATCATTTTATCATCATATTAGTGTCGTTAGGGTACCGAGACACTTTTACATTGAAAGTATAACTTAAAGGCATTTGGTAATTTCTC
Organism: Adansonia rubrostipa; assembly: GCA_038381775.1. Taxonomy (NCBI): domain Eukaryota; kingdom Viridiplantae; phylum Streptophyta; class Magnoliopsida; order Malvales; family Malvaceae; genus Adansonia; species Adansonia rubrostipa. Next base: position 46,371 of record JBBYHM010396686.1, on the reverse strand, counting down.
TAGAATCAAGTCCTAGGTAGTTATCAAGATGCTTTTATGCCGAAGATGTACATTTAGGATAGATTCACCTTTTTATAATCCTTTACGTGTCCTTTAGGGTCATTGGGATACTTTCACGTCGAAGGTACACCTTGAAAATTTTGGTAATTTCTCTAAAATCGAGTCCTAGGTAGTCATCAAGATACTTTTATGCCAAAGATGTACATTTAGGATAGGTTTGCCTTTTTATAATCCTTTTCGTGTCTTTTAGGGTCATCAAGATACCTTCACATTGAAGGTACACCCTAGGGGTAATTGGTAATTTCTTTAGAATCGAGTCCTAGATAGTCATCGAGATGTTTTTATGCCAAAGATGTACATTTAGGATAGGTTTGCCTTTTTATAATCCTTTACATGTCTTTTATGGTCGCCAGGATAATTTCACATCAAATTACACCTGAGGCATTTTGGTAATTTTTCTAGAATCGAGCCCTAAGTAGTCATCGAGATGCTTTTATGCTAAATATGTATATTTAGGATAGGTTCACACTTTTATAATACTTTTCATGTCCTTTAAGGTCGTTGAGATACTTTCATGTCGAAGGTACGCCCTAGGGGTATTTTGGTAATTTACTTAGAATTAAGTCTTATATAGTCATCGGGATGTTTTAATGCAAAAAATGTACATTTAGGACAGATTCCCCGTTTAATAATCTTTTTGATGTCCTTTAGGGTTGCCAGGATATTTTCATGTCAAAGGTATAACCTAAAGGCATTCTGGTAATTTTGCATTAGAACCAAGTCCTATGTGATTACTAGGATATTTTCATGTGAAAGGTACACCTTAGGAATATGTTCATCATTTTAGATTGTTATCGTGTCTTAGGATGTTTTATAAATATTTTTAATAAAATATAAAATTTTCTTTTTAGAAAATTAAGGCAATGTCGCCAAGTTAAAATAATATGTAGAGTTTCTCCTAAAATATAAAAGGGGTTCTATGGGTTATTTTAGTAACGAGATATCTTTTTTAACATTCCTTTGGCCCTTTAGTGGGATGCGAATGATATTTTGAATTTTAAAATCTTTTGTGTTCCTCTGGTTTTCTGTTAGGGTACAAAGAGAGTGATAAAAAGCTTTCATGTTCCACTAGTCCTTCGGTGGAGTGCGTAAGAGATTTTGATTTTCAAAATTTTAGAAACTTGAATTTTCTAACATGAAATAATAAATTTGTTTCATAAAATATTATTTTAGGAATTTATAATTAAATGCCATATGTTGAAACTAGATAAAAAATTAAAGGTCAAGTTAACATGTAATTAATAAGGTATCGATTTTCGGGCATCACGAGAGGGTCGATCCTTACTTGTGATACTTGCAAACCTTTTTATATGATCTTTGGTATGATCATGGTCCTCGAAGTTGCTATTCTAGGGTTTTGTAACCCTAAATGATAGGTGACTAATCTCACCAAGCCCAAATAGATTGGTGGTAAGTCCAAATAAATAACCATTTCATAATGACTATTTAGAGTTAAGTCGAGTGAGTAATTCATCTTGACGACCCAGTCCCTAAAAAATAAGAAAGTGTTGATAATAATATGGCTTATTAAAACAAGAGAAGATAAAATAGTGATATATTAACAAATATAAAAGCGAAGGCAATTTAAGTCAGCTTGGTCAGGATTCGTATTCAAGCCACATTGTAAGAGGTGATATTAAGTCCTTAGAGAAATTATAGAGATATATGATGTTAGTATAGAATGAGTACCTACTAAGGAGAATTTAGCTGATCCTTTCACTAAAGTTCTATTCCACTAGAAATAGATCATCATATAGAGGGTATAGGACTTAGAAATAGAGCAATTGGCTTTAGCCCTGCAAGCCAATCATAATAATTTGTAAGGCAATAGCATTTAGTGATTTCATGTAATAAAAAATTATATTTAATTAATGCTATAAGATTATTTCCTTATTCATAAGATTTAATTGTATAATTATTATAAATATCTTATGCAAATAAAGCCCATAAAACATATTAGCCTTACAAGGGAATTGTAAAACGTTACAATTATGAGATCCCTATGCATCAAAATTATGATTCTAAAAGCATTTTTGGTCATTATATTGTCCAGATAAGGCATTGACAATGCACAAAGACTAGCATATATAATCTTTCATGCATATGATGCATGTAATTGGTCCCATAAGTTCAAGCATAAAGATACTTGGGGCATCATATGGGTGCTTGTTATCATAACAAATTCACTGAACATGAGCTACTATGAGAGTTCTATTTGGTATTTCGCTCAAGTGTATATGAAAATATTTTCATGTGTCAATAGTTTAAGAGATTCTTAGACTTGCGAAAGCAAGTCATCTTATATGAGGAAGTCATGCTTTGATTCCATCAGGAATGAGTCCATAATAAGTGGATGCTTACGGTGCGGTGTTTTTGGGTATGACATGAATCATATGGTAGCTGAATAAGTAGTCTAGAGAGGATTCATCACCCTAGGTGATATAGGGGACATATCTCACATGTAGCTAGCTTGTGCTAACTTAAAGCCCTTGGCCAAGGCAATATTGATTATGGAATTAATGCATAGAGGTTGCATACTACTATAGAATAGGCTAAGAGTGGACACTAAAACATGCTTTTGCTAATTTCAAGATATATGATGAAATGATATTTATTAAACTAAAATATTAAACACTAAAGCGCTTGTCAAAGCCATATTGACACTCCTTGCATGTTGGGTGGCCATGATGCATTGCTAGATGCCAATCTTGGTCTATAAATATAAAATATTCTTTATTGGGTTATTTTATATTTATTATTAAAATTGGGAGGCATAATGGGTTGCACAAGGGTGATTAGTATAAATTAAATTGAGACTAGGCTTTTATGTCAAATACAAGTAATGGTTACTTAGGCTAAATTTGAATAAGTTCATATGGGCCAAGGGCAAAATTATAATTTCTCAAAATTGAAATCTTAAACCCTAGACTATATAGACCCATGATTGCTGTCCCTTATAGAAAAAATGGGGCTCTAAAATTCTGCCAAAAAGCTTAGAAAACCCTAATTTGCGATTTCATAGAATCCCTAAGGGAGTTGGTGCAATCCTAGTTCTTTGAGAGGAAAATAGTTTTCTTCTTTGTTCTTTGATTATGGAATCAAGGTCTTCAAGTGCAATGAAAGATTTATTGAAATCTAAGCTACTATTATGGCTCCTGATAATAAAGTTTCTTCCTTATTAAAGTTTTTGGGTCATCTTTGTGGATAACCATTAGAGGCTAGACACTGGGACAACTTTAATTTATGATAGTCGAGCTTGGTGTATGTGTCCGTAAATCATGAAATTGCTGAAAAAACTGCTTAAGGTTGACGTATGCTTGAATCTTTAATAGTTCTTTAGGTTTCTTGATCTTAAAGATTAATCAAGATTATGCAAGATAAGCTTACCTAGGAAATATCAGACTAGTTTGTTTTATTTGTTTTCGCTACCATGTTTATAACTTATTTTATAAATTTTTGTAATTTGATTACTTGCCGCCTTGAGATATCCTATAGAGTCATGGTACTACATGGTAAGTTTACAAAATTTGATTGCTTAATCTTCATTCTTGCAAACAAAGAAAGCCATGCATAAGCTGATCAAATGGGTAATCTTAAACTTGCTCTTCATTCAATCATATTTTAACACATAACGTCCTCATGCTTGTCACAACATGGTCGGGACTCATATCCTAATCAGCTGGACTTAAAAGGCGGGTGTATCCCTTGTTCTTATATATATATATATCTATGTATCATTATTTTATTTTTATATTTTTTATTTTAGGGACCATATCATTATTAATATTTTCTTGTCTCTAGGGATTGGGTTAACCCTAAATATTTAGGTTGTCTAGGTGAGTCACTCACTCAACTTCACCATAAATAGTCATTACGAAATAATTATTTATCTAGAGTTGCCACAATCTCTTTCGGCTAGGTAAAATTGGTCACCTGTTGGAATTAGTATTTAAAAAAAATAAATTTTGAGATCTGCGATAATACCGGAGATCGTATGAAAGGGTTCGGGAGTTGGTTACAATCATTGGTAAGGATCAATCCCTTTCACAACACCTGGTAATCGATACCTTATTAATTATGTATTAACTTAAAATTTGATTTTTATTCGATTTCAATATATGATATTTAATTATAATTCTCATGTATCAAAATCTTTTATTCTAAATTTATTATTCCATAAAAGAAAATCAAGCTTTTAATATTTCTAAAAATAAAATTATTTTTTGTACTCCATCAGATGGCCGAAGGAACATGAAAGGTCAAAATATCTTCACACCCCATTAAGGGACTGGATGAATGTGAAAGCTTTTATTTAAAGATTAAAATATCTCACACATCCCACCAGAGGACCGAGGAATGACAGAGGTTTTGTTTCATGAAATTTGAAAAATCTCAACTTTCATTTTGAGAAAGATATCTCGTTATTAAAATAATCCATAGAATCTCTTTCATATTCTGGGAAACATTCCACATACTATTTTAATTTGGAGATATTGCCTTAATTTTAAAATTTCAATTTTATACAAAAACTACCCTAAGGCCTAATTTGGAAGAAAAATATTAAACTCGACTTTAAAGATATGAATTTAATCCAAGTAACTAATATGTCCTTTAAAGTAAACATTCATCATCAAAGCATCTCAGTAACCTTAAAGGACTTAATTTTATATCAAATTACCAAAATGCCCTTAAAATATACCTTTGACATGAAAGTCTCCTTGTAATCCAAAAAACTCGATAAAGTCATAGAAAGGTGAACCTATCTTAATGTGCACCTTCCGTATGAAAGTATCCCAGTAATCATATAAGACTTGGTTTTAAGGTAAATCACTAAAATATCCATAAGATATACCTTTAACATGAAAGTATCCCGGTAACCTAGAAGAGTCGAAAATAATAAAAAAAGACAAGCTTATCCCTAATGTATACCTCTGACATAAAATTATCCTAGTAATCATATAAGACTTGGTTCTAAGGTAAGTTACCAAAATACCCTTAAGGTGTACCTTTGACATAAAAATATCTCGATAACTTAAAGGACTAAAAAATAATAATTATACCTTAAATGGGTACATCAGATATCAAATATGACCTAAAATGTAAAAATCACTAATAGGTCCTTCAATTTTTCAAAATTGCATTTCATACCCTACCGGAGAACCGAAAGAATATAAAAGGTCATAATGTTCTCTACATCCCACTTGAGGACCGAAGGAATACTAAAAATATTCATAAATTATCAAAATACCCTAAATGGAAAAATAAATGTTTGAAATAACCACTTTAACCCTAAAATGCTAGGTGGTCCTAATGGTCCTTAAACTTTGTAAACTTTGCAATTTGGTCCCTACATAATTAAAATAAAAAATTAAACATCAAATATATCAAAAAAATCATGGAGATCATACCAAATGGCATAAGATTAATTTAGCCAAAAAGGTAAAGTCTAAAAATAATTTTTATTTTTTGCAATTTGATCCCTACATTTCCTAAAATCAGAAAATAGCATGAAGCATCAAAAACTTCATCAAATTAGTCCATGCACGATTCAACCAACAAAGGGTAATATCTTTCCAAAGCCATGAAATTTTAGGGGACAAACTTTCAAAAATCACAAAATAATACAAATTATCATTAAAAGAACTAAAATTATACCCGAGGCCTTATAGGTGTAGACGCTTAATTTTATCCAGGTCTTTTTTCGATAGTCTCAGTTATTTAAGATCGAGAATATGATTGTCACCCTGATAGAGGTCAACCTCTGTCGAGGAATTTTCACATTTTTGTAACTTATTCTATCACACATACATAATTATATGGGCACATGACAGAAAAAATACCATTTGAAGACTGATCTCGAAAAAAAAGACAAATGTTCAAAAGAAAAATTTTGTTTTTAAATATTTTCTTGCCAAATTTGGAAAATCATTCCTACAGATGATATCACGGTTAAAATTTTTATTTTTATGTATTTTTTAAGATTTTTTCTTAAAGCTCCAAAAATTGACTATCCCATATTTTTACTGACACTTGTGCAATATTCATGCATTCCAAAAAAGTCAAAAATATTCAAAAAAAAAAGTATTGTTGTTTTTATCACAAAATGTCAAATTATCAATTTTGTTAATTAATTTTGAATTTTTATAGTATCAAGAGTATTATGCTCATGAAATTGTTTTAGTTAAATCTATTTCAAAATTTTAATTTTAATTTTTAATAATTAATATTTTATACAATATTTTGTATTTAATCTATTTTATATAATTTTCAATATATTCTTTAAAATTTTCTTAATTTCAAAATACAAGCTTCCCTTTACCTATAAAAGTTTTGATAGAATTTTTTCAAGTTTTAAACTTCAAAATTCTTTAAACATTTTCATTTAACCACCATCAAATTAGTTTTTCAAAATTCATTTTATTTTATAAGTTTTACATTTTTTTGAATTTTTCCATTTTCAAGATATGGAGTTTTCTACTCCATAAAATTTTTTAGGATGAATTTTTTAAGTTTAAGATTTTTAAAATTCATTAAATGTTTTCATTAAATTTATATTAAATCATTTTTAAAAAATTCAATTTATTTTATGAGTTTTGCATTTTCTTTTAATTTTTTCATTTTTAAAATACAGAGTTTTCTACTCCGTAAATTTTTTTCATGAGGAATTTTTTGAGTTGAAGACTTTTAAAATTCACTAAATATTTTTATTAAATTTACATTAAATCAGTTTTTAAAAGTTTAATTTATTTTATGAGTTTTGCAATTTTTTCCAAAATAACAAATTTCTTCCATAAAGATCCTCTCGTAAAATTTTACGAGTTTTGGATTTTAATTTTTTTTCTTGCACATAAAACTTCTCAAAAATTTTTCTTCTATAATTCAATGCTTGAAATCTTTATAAAAAAATTTTGTTAATTTTATTAATTTTATTTTGGGCAAATCTCTTTAACAGGCTTAAAAATTTCAACATTGCAAATAAGCCCAATAATTTCTTAACAAGCCCAATAGCTTTACCAAGCTCATGGATTTTCCACCAAGTCCATTTCATTTTCTAAAAGTCTACCAAGCCCATTTTAATCTCTAATTTTCCAACATAGTCCACTAACTTTTTCTTTTTAATTTTTTTATTTTTATATCAATTATTTTAATATAAAATTTTATTTTTTATTTTTATATTTTTTATGAAAATTTGATTGGAATTTTCATATGATTAAACTCTTAATCTGATTTATTATGTGGAATTTTGTTAAGTACAGGAATTTTAATTTGTTATCATTTTTTCATGGAATTTTCGATTAGGCTTTTTAGGCATCTTAATTGCGTTTGTTTCTTCACTTTTAAGATTGTGTGTACTTGTAAATTTCTAATGTAATTTTGTGTAAATTTCTAATGTAATTTTGTTTTTACATAATTAATTTTATAATTTGCTAATTTAGTTATATAAAATTTAATTTAGTTGGAATTAAATTCCTTTCTAACTAATCTAGTTTTTTCCTAACCGATTCCATCAAGTTGGCCAAAAATGACACATGATCATCATGCCACCTAAACTAGCATAATCATGACAATGGGGATGGTGTCTTGCCAGAAAAGATGACAAGAGCTTGGGCATATGACACAACATTACCTAACAAATTAACATCAAATGAATAAAAAAGGAAAAGCATGAAAAAAAGATAGAAATTCGACCATGGAGGATTTTCATCCTCCTTGGCCGAATCATCCTCCCCTAGAAATGGGGGATGATGTTTTCTTTAAGAGTTCTTAGTTTTGGGAGACCAAAAAAAAAGTTGAAAAAAAATACTTGAAAAAAATTTCAAAGCTTTGTTAAGGTATAATCTCCACTAAAATCTTTAGAGTTTTATTTGTTTTATTCTCTTTAGTGAGCCAAAATATGCTTAAGTTCATGGATTTTTTTTATCCATGTTGAAAGACTAAGCATTTTGCCATGAACTAATTTCCTTGATTTTATTATTTTTTCTTGTTAGTAATTTATCTTTGTTCATGAATCATGATTATGTGGATATGATGCTGGTTTTGGTGTTGTATTTGTCATAAATATGTTCATATTTATTTTATTTCTTTTAGTGTTTTCTTGTTATTATGGTGAAATCACATGTTTATATATTTATTTTTGTAATTTTATCATATAATGGCACTAATTTGTGTTAAACAAAATATGAACATTTGATTATTGAGTTAAAAAATTGGTTGGTAGATTATTTAGGTGTTCGCCAAAATTCATGCTTGTATATATGGTGATTTTTTTATGGTTATTTTATAAATATAGAAAGTTTAGGGGCTAATTTGTTAAAAAATAAAAAATAATTCTTTTAGACCTATATGCTTGGCTGAAGCACATATGCACCCTTAAGAGTGTATTTTATGCATTTATCAAGTTAAAATACATTTGTTTTAGTTTTGAGGTCTTTTTGTAATTTTAAGAAGTTTAAGGACTCTTGTGTAAATATTGAGAAATTTATTCCAGGGGCAAAAAGAAGTGACCGAATCTTGCTTGTAATTTCTATGTGATTTTTTTTGTGATTATTTTGATTTATTTGATGCTTAATTTTATATTTTAATCATTAAGGGCCAATTTGTAATTTTAGAAAAGTTTAGGGACCATTAGGGAAATCTAGCATTTTTTAGGCCAAAATAGTTTTCTTTAGCAATAATCATTCACTTAGAGTATTTTAAATATTTTTATTATTCCATTGGTCCTCCCGTGGGGTGCTAAAAATATTAAAATCTTTCGTATTCTTTTGGTTCTCCGTAGAGTATGAAATGCAATTTTTGAAAATTTAGGGACTTAAATGGTATTTTTGCATGTTAGGTTATTTTAAAATTTAAACTTCTCATTTAGGGTATTTTGGGGCATTTTGGTAAATTTTCTCGAGCCAAGTCCTACGTAGTCATTGGGATGCTTTGATGCCAATGATGTGCATTTAGGATAGGTTCACCTTTCTATGATCATTTTTTAGTCCTTTATGGTTGCTGGGATACTTACACATCAAAGGTACACCCTAGGGGCAATTTGATAATCTTCCTCGAGCTGAGTCCTAGGTAGTCATCGGGATGCTTTTATGCTAAAGATGCATAGCTAGGATAGGTTCACCTTTTTATAATCTTTTTCATATCTTTTAAGGTTATCAAGATACTTTTACGTCAAACATATGCCCTAAAGGCATTTTGGTAATTTCTCTCAAGCTGAGTCCTAGGTAGTCATCATTATGCTTTTATGCGAAAGGTGTACATTTAGGATAGGTTCACCTTTTTATAATCCTTTTCATTCCCTTTAAGGTTGCTGGGATACTTTTACATATAAGGTACACGTAAGGGCATTTTGCTAATTTTTTTGAGCATGAGTTCTAGGTAGTCATCGGGATGCTTTTATGCCAAAGATGTATATTTAAGATAGGTTCATCTTTTTATAATCATTTTCATATCCTTTAGGGTTGCCGGGATACTTTCATGTTGAAGGCATAGCTTAAGGGCATTTTGATAATTTTTCATTAGAACTAAGTTTTATGTGATTACTAGGATACTTTCATGTCAAAGGTACACATTAGGGATAAGTTCATCATTTTAGATTGTTATCGAGTGCTAGGATATTCTATAAATATTTTCAATAAATATAAAATTTTCTTCTTAATTAAGGCAATGTCTCTTAATTAGAATAATACATAGAATTTCTCCCAAAATATGAGAGAAGTTTTACGCATTATTTTAATAACAAGGTATCCTTTTCAAAATAAAAATCGAGATTTTTATAAATTTCAAGAAAAATAATAAAATCTTTCGCATTCCTCTGGCTTTCCATCGGGGTATGAAAGATATTTTAAATTTAAAACCTTTTGTGTTACTTTGGTTTTCTATTGGTATACAAAAGAGAATGATTAAAAGTTTTCATGTTCCACTGGTCCTCCGATGGAGTACGTAAGAGATTTTGAATTCCATACTTTTAAAAACATGATCTTCCTAACATGGAATAATAAATTTGTTTTATAAATTATTATTTCGAGAATTTATAATTAAATGCCATACATTGAAACCAAATAAAATTTAAAATTCAAGTTGACATGTAATTAATAAGGTACTGATTTTCGGGCATCACAAAAGGGAGGATCCTTGCTTGTGATTATAACTGAGTCTCGACCCTTTTATATGATCTCTAATATGATTGTAGGCCTCATAGTTAGTATTCTAGGGTTTCGTAACTCTCAAAATACAAACTTCGATAGGTGACCAATCTTACCTAGCCTAAATGGATTGGTAGCGACTCTAAATAAATAGTCATCTCGTAATGCTTATTTAGGATTAAGTCGAGTGAGTGATTCATCTTGACCACCCAGTCCCCAAAATAAGAAAATGTCAATAATGATATGGCCTATAGAAATAAGAGAATATAAAATAGCGAGAAATTTAAGAAATATAGGAGCAAAGGCCGTTTAAGTCGGGCTTCGTTAGAATTTGTATCCGGGCCACATTGCGACAACTTGGCAACTCCACTAAGGGCAACTTAGAGAGCCAGGCCTAAAATTAATTACATGTTAACTAAGTTTTAACTAATTCGATTTTAGTTGGTATTTAATTTTAAATTTCCTTTTTATGAAAATTTTTCCTAATATTTATTTTGCACTAATTTTTTTTGTGTTTTTTTTTGGAAGGAATTAGGATAGTGGGTTTTGTTTTAAAAGTTGTAGAAAGGTAAATTTGTCCCTTTGCACACACTATACACATTGCGCAGCAGTTTCTCCTCTGTCAGTTATGGAGGGGCGTAAGTAGCTAATATTTTTAGAGGGATGAAGTGGCTCTACCTTCTGAGGTGTTAGCCTCTATCTGGGCTAGCGAAAAGCCTACTAGTGTACATTCCTACGTTTACTTGAGGTGTTTGCCTTGTTATAAACATAAAAGACATGCCCACTCAAAAACCTATTCTAACTTGAATCTACAATGGATAAGGATAAGGTACCTTGCTAGTCCTTTGAGGGCTCGAGGAATTTGAGAACCTAATTAGAGGTTTAACATAAACCATGTATAGTGAACCATACTAACCTTCCAGTCAAAACCATGCTCGATTTTAGGTGTCACCAAACTTAGAGACACATGGAGGGACAAAGTTATCTTTTTCTCTTTATTTTCAATACTTTTAATATCTTGTTCAAATAATTTATGATTTCTGTTTACCCTGTTTGAATAATTTATAATTTCCATTATTTTGAAGTTTTATTTGAATTTAATATTTCCTAAGGATACTAACTCATTTTTTTCTTTTTTGGTGCATCTTTCATCTATCATATGCATACAAGAACACTTGCTTTAAAAAGAATACTAACTTGGATAAATTTTTATTCAATTTTATGTTAGAACCAATACATGTAGTGATTATTTCCAAGGAATTCAATGAGGTCCGTTTTGAGTTCGAATTCAACCAAAAAAGGGATGGGAACTATGTAGCAAAATGTTTTGTGTTAGAGTTGCCAAATATCACACATTTAGACCTTCACTAGAATAATTTGAAAGAGTTAGCTAAAATATAGGACAAGTGGGGAAGTGCAAAGTGAACCCAGTTTATAGAAAAGTATAGACAGATTGCTCTCTTGCTCAAAATACACATGGATAAAGTCAGGGCTATGATTAAGTTTTCAGATTTGTCATTTCTATATTTTTCATTCAATCAGCATGATGACTCTGACTATGGAAAAGATATCGGCTCTTCCTAGGCTTGGGCCATTGGAGATGAGACCCATCTATTACTAAGAGCACAATCGACTAGCATTCATAAAAGATTGAGTCAAGTTTTGGATCGTGATTTCAAAGCCAACCACCATTGCATAGAGTAAAAAGGGAACACAAGTGTCATTCATGGCACTATCTATGAAAATATATCCAAGAGTGATCTGACGCTGAGAAATCTCTGAATGCTTTTGCTCTTGCTATATACAAGATGGTTTTCTTCCCGAGAGTATTGGGACATGTTAAGGCAGTAGTAGTGGATTTATTTGATCGATTGAAAAGAAACATGCACCTGGCTCCACCAAGTCTAGTTAAAATAATTAGAGCATTCAATGCATGCCAAAAAAAGGGTCAAGAGAGATTCATTAAAATCGCTTTGTTATTAGATATCTAGGCTTGAAGTCATTTCTGGGGTGATGGGGTAGATAAAGTTAAACCTTACTTTCCACATTTTGTTCCTCTTTAGGAATTCATCAAAAAATAATGGCCCAAGTCTAGAACCAAGAAACAATAGGTTGAGATGCTAAAGAACTTAGCTTCTTCTAATATAAACTGGAGGGCACCATGGTTTTCACCAAAATGCTTTGTGTATCAGTGTGGTAATCTGCTATATGTGCCTTTACTCGAAATATAAGGCATCATGGGTTATGCGCCATTATTGGTCCGAAGATAATATGGATCATAGTAATTCATCCCCCTGACTTCAAATTTGGCTGGTGTTGACTTGGAGTATCAGGGTGAGGATTGTAAAAAGTCACTTCAGATAGCCGCTTTACAATAAAGAGAAAGGTAAGAGTCAGGATTATATGCACACACGATAAGACCATTCCAAGGTATGATGCTTGGAGGAGAGTTTGAGGTTGTGACATAATCATTCCTGGCTCAGATAAGACCATTCCTCGAGTATCTATTTAGCTGCAACCTGTCATGCCATCCGAAATCAATTTAATTAAGGAGAAAGCTGCCAGATAGTGAAAAGTGTAAGTGACAAAATCATCAACTCTAAGAAAAAGTTGCCTATTTACAAATGAATATGGAAGCAAAAGCAAAAGAAATTGAAAAAAATGGAAGAATAGTATATTCTAATAAAGAATGAATGGGTTGAACATAATAAGAAAATAAAATTGGCTGGGATATCTAGGAGTTCTAACAGCACTATTAAAGGGGTGAAGGAAGAAATGCGCGAGCTTAATAAAGAGTTAAAAGTATGGAAGACTAGAGCATTGGAAGGGAAAGACAAACAAACTATTTTTGAAAGACAAAAAAGAAAACATGCTGATACACATCTCTGGTTAAGAAGGTCTATTGAAAAGAACAAACGACTTGAAGCTGCCTTAGATCGAGAGCATGGAAGGGTATCTCAACTGCTTAAGGAAAGACAAGGTCTCATTATCAATATTACAGAGATGGGATTAGAATTACAATGCAGGGGAGATCATATTCACGCTTTGGTGCATGCCTATCACAATCTAGATGCATATTGGGCTGATAGACTATGGTGGGTGAAAGGTAATGGTAGGCGATGGGCAGCTAATTCTTTTGGCTGACAAATGTACATAGATCATCTTATAGAATAGATCTACTTGACCATTATCTAAGCAAGGAAAATAGTGGAGAAGATTAGAGACTTACTGATGCTAATTAATCTTGTAGGACAATATGGGCATGTTGTACTTTAGTTTTTAAATAAGGCTCAAAGAAAATATGATCAAGTTAGAAATTTACTTCGATGTAATCCCTACATGATCAACGATGAGAACATGTAATTTGTCACAAAGTTAATAAAAAGTTTTTGAGTTTGAAATCTTTAATTAAAGTAAGCGTCCTTACAAGTGCATTCATATAGTCATGCCATGCATATGTATGCCTATACATATACATACATACGTTTATACATGATTATTAATTTTATTAGTTCATAAGTGAAAATTAATTAACTCAAAGAAATATGGAATTATTAAGGTCAACATTGCAAACTCAGAAAGACCAACTCAACCATTACCCACTCATTGATACCATACTAGACTTAGAACAAGAAGTATGGCTGAAGATCACTTGGCAAGATTGGAGAAATTAGAAGCAAGTCACCGATAGGCCCAAGAGGCCATGCTAAAAAGGCAAGAAGAACTACAAGCTTAGATGACAAGGATGATGGAGTTTTTCATGTCAAAGGAGCCAGTTCATTAACAATCAAAGATGAATACTGATACTCTTACTAGAGGATCTAGAGATTCCAGTTAAGGAACAAACAACTAATACTCAGCTGACTAATATCCAAAATCTGTAACAAAATGTCCCAACTACTAATCCATTAGTCATCATCATTAACCCTAATGCTATTTCATAAAGGGTAGGTGCATGAACTACAGTCACCCAAGAGAATCAGTAGGCCCTAGCATTGATAAAGAGGAAAGGCATAAATAAAAGGGTAAAGAGCAGACTGAAGCAGAGATAGAAAAAGGGAAATTACAACTTCTTGAGAGAAGGCTAAAAGCCATTGAAGGGGTCAAATTATAAGTAGTGTGTACATTGAAGACCTCAATCTAGTACCAGATTTAGTCTTCCCACCGAAATTTAAAATGCCCGAGTTTAAGAAATACAAAGGCACTACTTCCCTTCAAGCACACATTAAAATGTTCATATGGAAAATGGCTAGTTATGCCCAGAATAACAAGCTTTTGATTCACTGTTTTCAAGAAAGCTTGTCTGGATTTATGTTAAGATGGTATAATAATCTAGACTGTATTCAAATTCAATGCTGGACTGATTTAGCTAATGCATTTCTTTAACAATATAAACATTTGGCTGAATAGGTGCTTGCTAGACTAACTCTTTAAAATATGTTAAATAAGTGTTAAGAATATTTTAAGGATTATGTGCAAAGATGGATAGACATGGCATCTTAGATTTAGCCTCCTTTGACTGAGAAATAAACCATGATGCTATTCGTGAGCAATTTGCGCCCCCTATTATGACAAAATAGTGGGAAATGCAACCAAGAATTTTCTTAATCTTATTATTTCGAAAGAAATGATTGAGACAGCTGTAAAGGCTAGTAAAATCATAATTGGGACTCATCTACTGGAAAAAAGCTATAGATAGGAAAGAAAAAAGAAAAAGCTTTTTCTGTTAAGTACGCTAATCAACCACAACGTCAAAGACCTTGTCTATATTACCAAAACCAAAGACAACAAACCCAAAATACCTAATTTCTTAGCATACTCAGAGCTCTTCCTTCAACATCACCTCAGACCACCACTTTGAACCCTCTTCCACAAAACCAACCAAGACCCAATGTTAATCCACTAGCCCAAAGAGCCAACCAACCTAGATCTCACTATGAACCATTTTTCTTACTCATATAAGGAAATGTTTGATAAGCTTTTTGAGGCATGGTTAGTGGCTCCAATCTTTTCCAAACCATATAAAAGAAATTACCCTAATTTATATGACCCAAATCTGAACTGTGAATATCATGCGATAGCAGGTCACTTAATTGAAAATTATACGGCCTTCAAGCAAAAGGTTCAAAGTCTTTTTGAGAGGGGTGCCTTTTGAATTAATAATGGCCCATCACATAATGCGATAGCAAATCCCTTACAGATCATGTCAAACCTAGGATTAATGCTCTGATTACTAAAGAAAAAAGATAAAAGAAGTCAAAAGTCCAAGAAGTTAGGATTTCTATGGAAAAAGTATGGGTAATCCTTCCTGAAGGAGGGATCTTTGGTCAAAATCATGGAAGAATCAAAGGTCAATCTAATCTTAGTGCTAACTTTTACAAATTTCATAAAACATCAAGTCACACTTTACGAAATTGCATAGAATATTTAGCCATAATCCAGAGAATGATGGACAATAATGAAATTGGGTTCTGTGAAGAAGCTGGATTAGAGGAAGAAAAAATAGTCAACATGGTTGGTGAAGAATCATCGCAGCTGCCCTACACTATTAGTTGCCCTCTTATCATCGCAATCAACCAAAGATCACATCGCCTAAGACTGAAGTTACTCCTAGACTCATTATCAGAGCACCAAACACATTCCCGTATCAGAATAACAAACAAGTATCGTTGAAGTATGATGATGGGATAACAACTCTAAAGGTTGTTACAAGCCAATTGGCCACTATCGACATAAATGGGGTAAGCCATGTGACAAGAAGTGGTCGCATCTATGGCCTAGAAACTAGTGAAACTAGTGCAAAAACCAAGTCAAAAAGATAGGTATCTAGAAAAGTAATAGTTAGAAAGATAGCCCAGCAGAAGTACATGAATCGACCAAGGAAAAAGAGGCTGCTTAATTTTTTATGTTAAAGTAGCAATCGATAAAGATTTCTATGTTAACCCTGCTGCTCAGCTCAGAAGCGCATCAGAATGCTTTGTTAAAAGTGCTAAACCAGACTTATGTTCCTCAAGACATTTCCATAAATAAGTTGGATCACCTAGTAAATAACATTTTTCTTAACAATTTTATTTCATTTAGTGACGATGAGATCCCACCAAGGGGCAGCAGTTGAACAAAAGCTCTTTACATCATAACTCACTATAAAGGGACCACATTGCCCAAAGTCTTCATTGACAATGAATCAGCTTTAAATGTAATGCCATTGATCACATTGTCTTGTTTACCGGTTGATGTCAGTTAGATCAAGCATAACAATACAGTCGTTAAAGTATTCGATGGGACCAAGAGAGAAATCAAGGGGCTATTTTAATCATTTTAGATATTGGCCTTTACCCATTTGAGATCGAATTTCATGTAATGGACATTATCCTAGCATATAATTGTTTATTGGGATAACCATGGATTTATTCTGTCAGGGCCATCCCATCATCTCTACACTAAAAAGTTAAATTTATAGTTAATGAAAAGTTGATTAACCTATCTAGGGAAGAAGACATTGTGGCCATGACTTCTACTGAAGCCCCTACGTTGAAGTAGATATAAAAATTAAAGAGTGCTCTTTTAGGTCCTTTGAAATTATTAATGGCACTTTTATTGCAGAAGGGTCTATAATCCTAAAACCTAGACTTTCAAAGAGCACCGGTATGGGTCTCAAGCTTATAGTCAGGAAATGAGCTTAAGCTATAAGTGAACTTGGGAAATACTTGTAAAGGATCAACCGATCTATCAATATCATTGGCAAAAAAGACAAGCAAGGACTAGGCTTCAAGCCACAGTGGCATAAAAAGAAGAAATTTAAAAATAGATCTCGAGTAAAGAAGCTAGTCCAAGCCTTCAGTCAATAGTTAAGATAGAAATCAACCCTCTACCCCTTACTGGATGAAATTTTCATTATAGAGGGGGTTCTTAATCTAGGAAATGGAGAAAAAAAGCCAATAGAGTTATTATGGTGGTTAATGAAGCTTTCGAGAAGTGTTAGGTGGCCACCATTGGAAAAGACAGTAAAAAGCCAAATGATGATCATGGGATCTATCCTTGTCCTCCTGGATACATCTTGAAAAATTAGACTTGTATTGAGAGCACTATAGTGCTTAGGTCTATTTCAAAGTAATCTTGGGAACACATTTTATCATTTAAGAATCTTTTTATGAAAACTTAAAATGTTAAATTATCATTTACAGAAATGAATGCATATGACCTTTTTGTTTATGTCCAATTTCTTTTATACCAATATTTCTTTTCTTTGTTGCATACATTTATACAAATCATGTCAAACATTTGTTTCCCTATTCTTTTTCTCTGTTTTTTGCCTTTGCAGATTTCCCACTCAAGGAAAAATGGATGGTCCTAAACACGATTCAAAGGTTGATTTTGAACAGACTATTTGCTTGAATGAGGTCTATTTTAAAGAAGATGATGATGATCATACTTTGCCACTTAATTTGCTAAAAATAATCAAATGAGAGGATAAACGAATAATGCCCTATAAAGAATCCATGGAGGTGATAAATTTAGGGAATGATAAGGATGATAGAAAAAAAGTCAGGATAGGGACTACCCTAATGCCTAGCACTACGGAAGAATTAATAAGTTTGCTTTGGGAATTTTGAGATGTTTTTGCATAGTTCTACCAAGACATGCTAGTGTTGAATACGAAAATCATAGTTCATAAATTACCTTTAAACCAAAATTCAAACCAGCTCAGCAGAAGTTGGGAAGAATAAAACTAGAAATGCTTCTAAAAATAAAAAAAGAGGTAAAAAAACAATTCAAGTCTAGATTTCTCAAAGTGCAAAATAGCCAGAATGGGTCATAAATATTGTCCCAATTCCCAAAAAAGAGTAGAGTTAGAATATGTGTAGACTATTAGGACCAAAATTGAGTGAGTCTAAAATATAATTTTTCTCTTCCCCATATAGATACTTTGGTTAATAATCTGTGAAGAATTGTCTTTTTTCTTTCATTGATGGATTTTTGGGGTATAACCAAATAAAAATGGCACCATAAGACATAAAAAATACAACATTTGTCATAATGTGAGGAACTTTTTATTATAAGGTGATGCCGTTTAGACTAAAAAATGTAGGGGCAACTTACAGAGGGCAATGGTCACTCTATTCCATGATATGATGCACAAAAAGATAGAAGTATATGTGAATGATGTGATTGCCAAGTCAGCTCAAGAGGAAAGACACGTTACAAATTTATGAAAGCTATTCAAAAGACTTAAAAAGTACCAGTTAAAGTTAAATCCGACAAAATGCATTTTTGTTGCAAGGTCAAGAAAATTATTAGGCTTTATTATAAGTGAAAAAGGGATTAAAATTGATCTAGATAAGATTAAAGCCATCCAGGAATTACCATCCCCACATACACAAAAAGAGGTGTGAAGTTTCTTAGGGAGGTTGAATTACATTGCTAGATTCATATCCCAACTAACAAATAAGTGCTACCCAATATTTTGGCTCTTGCGAAAACAAAACCTTGGTGGATGGAATGAAAAATGCTAAAAAGCAGTTGAAAAAGTTAGCACTATCTCTATAATCTACTAGTGTTGTGCCACCTATATTGGGACAGATTTTGATTTTATACTTGTCAGTGTCTGAAAGGTCTATGGGTTGTGTGCCAGGACAGCAAGATAAGGCAAGAAAGAAAGAGCGGGCTATTTATTACCTCAGCAAAAAATTTCTTGATTATGAGGTAAATTATTCTCAAATGGAAAGGATATGATATGCCCTAGTTTAGGTTGCAAAAAGGCTCTGACAATACATGTTCTATCATACCACCTAGCTGATCACCAAAATAGACCCGATAAAATATTTGTTAAAGCATTGACTTTGCCAGGAAGGATAGTTAGATGGCAAGTCTTGCGATCGAAATATGATATCATTTATGTGAGTTAGAAGGCAATCAAAGAGATTGTTATGACTAAATTCCTAGCAAGTCAAGCACTTGATGATTATCAGCCATTGAATTTTAACTTTTTTTATGAGGATTTAGTGGATATTTTGGTGGAAAAAAAGAAAAGTTGTCGAAGGAATTAACATGGAAAATGTATTTTGATGGAGCATTAAATGCTTTAGGCCATGGAATTGGTGTAATCTTAATATCTCCAAAAAGAGATTATTGCCTTTTCACTGCTTGACTGGACTTTGATTGTACAAATAATATAGCAGAATATGAAGCATGTGTTATGGGACTTTGGGTAGCTGTAAAGAGAAAAGCTCAATTATTGAAAGTATATAAGGACTCAGTCTTCGTGATTTATCAATTGTGTGAAGAATGGGAAACTAGAGATTCGAGGATGCAACGATATAGAAAGCTAATTCTAGAATTGCTTGAAGAGTTCGTAAACATATAATTCATTCATCTAACTTGAGATAATTATCAAATGGTTGATGCTTTAGCCACATTGGCTTCGATGTTTAAAGTAAATGAAGGGCAAAAGGTAACACTAATTCAGATGAGCATATATGAGTCTTTTGCATAATATTGTAATGTCGAAATGGAAGCAGATGGTCTCCCATTGTATCACAACATCAAAAGATATCTCAAGGATCGAGTATACTCAGATAATGCTTCTGAGATTGAAAAAGAACTTTGAGGAGGCTAGTGATGAATATTGTTTTGGATGGAGAGATTTTTTACAAGAAAAGTTATGATCAAGTGTTACTAAGGTATGTTGATGCTCCCGAAGCACAAAAGATATTAGAGGAAATGCATGGGGGGATCTGCAGTATCCATGCAAATGGGCACAAAATGGCAAAGCAAATAATAAGATTGGGTTATTTCTAGATGACCATGAAAGGTGATTGTATTAAATATGCCCGAAAGTGTCATAAATGACAAGTCTATGCTGATAAGATCTATGTACCACCTTCACCATTTCATGTTATAATCACACCATGGCCTTTCTTTATATGAGGCATGGATGTTATTGGACCAATTACCCTATTAGCTTCGAACCGTCATTGCTTTATCTTGGAGGCTATTGATTATTTCACCAAATGGGTTGAAGCAACTTCCTATACAAATGTGACGAGGTTGATGGTGATAAAATTTTTGAGGACTAACATCATTTGTCAATTTGGGATCCCTAAAAAAATTATAATGGATAACGTCTTCAATTTGAATAATAAATTGATGACAAAAGTGTGTACCCAATTAAAAATTTCTCATCACAATTCGGTGACATATCTTCTAAAGTTGAATGAAGCTGTAAAGGTGGCTAATAAAAATATTAAACAATTATAGGAAAGATGGTAGAGACCTGCAAAGATTGGCATGAGAAGCTCCCCTTTGCCTTTTTGGCTTATAGAACTTTAGTCTGAACTTTAATTAGGGCAATGCCTTATTCATTATACGGCACAGAGTCTATCTTACCAATTGAATTAGAGATCCCTTCACTCTAAGTTTTAATGGAAACCAAGTAGGAAAAAGCCAAATGGGTTCGAGATCACTATGAGAAACTGAACTTCATTGAAGAAAAAAGGCTAAAAGCTATTCAATATAGGCCAACGTACCAAAAAAGAATGATCAGAGCACATGATAAGAAAATTCATCCTAGGAAATTCCATGAGGAAGAATTGGTATTAAGAAGAATCCTACAAGGATAAAAAGATCCTAAGGGCAAATAGGCACCCAAGTGGGAAGGGCCTTATATTATCCAGAAGACATTTTTAGGAGGAGCATTGGTATTGGCAAAGATCATGGAGGAATTCTACCAAACCTTGTTAATTTTGATAATGTAAAAATATTACGCTTAAAAAAAAGACAGAAAATGAAACAGAAAAGAAAGACAGATGAAAACCCAAAAAAGCATTCATTTAAAAAAAAAAACAAAACAAAGAATATAAATGAAAACCTAAAAAAGTGTTTGTTTAAAAAAAAAAGAAAAAAATCAAATGAAAACCCAAAAAGGGTATTTGATCAAATGTGGTACAAGAGAGAGACTTTAAATTGAAGGCTCGGAGTGGTAGCTCAAGCATTTGAAATGAATGGACAAATTGTAATTTGTCAAAAGACTACATTTGAAAGAGGCATAGTATGATCAAAGGCATCTTCAAGAGATGGATTTTCATGAAAGTAAACTTTTCGTTTAAAAAAAATCTTTGAAAAACTGAATGAGAGATCTCACTTATTTGAGTAATATCTAAATCTCTTTTGTACTTCATCATCATTTTTAAAATAACCAATGCTGTATCTTCTTTCCTTGTTGCAATACAAGTATATATTTTCATTCATACCTTTGTTAGATAGTCTTTTGGACTTTGCTAACATTTCTACTAGATGTAATTAACGTTTTGAGTAAATAGAAATCAAGGAAAAGATGAGAAATTGATTTCTCTAGATTACTTTGAATGAGATCAAAACATTGCAAGGATCTTAGTTAGTAATCCAAATTCTTTCAGATATTCTAGGAAGAATTAGAGTTGATAAACTACATATTCCCCATCATGCTCTTCTTTTTCAACATATATTAATTTTGGAAATTTTAAAAACCATATATTCCCCATCACGCTCTTCTTTTTTAGCCTGTATCAATTTATTTTGGTTGTTGATAGAAATTTTAGAAACCATATATTCCTTATCATGCTCCATTTGTCATCCTATATCAGTTTGCTCTTGCTGTTAATGGGAAATTTTTGGCTATTAATGTAAATTTTAGAAACCACATATTTTAGCCTATATTATTTAGAAACCACATATTGATAGAAATTTTTAGCATATATCAGTTTGTTTTAGCTATTGATGGAAATTTTGGAAACCATATATTCTCCATCATACTTTTCTTCTTGAGCCTGTATCAATTTGTTTAAGCTATTGAGAGAAATTTTAGAAACTACATGTTACCCATCATGCTCTTTTTTCTCAGCCTATATCAGTTTGCTCTAGCTATTAATGGGAAATTTTAAAGACCATATATTCCCAATCATGTTCCTTTTTTTTAATTCCTAGATGATATCGTGCATGACCTAGTTTGACGTTTCAAGAACAAGTGTATCATGTCTACAATGACTTCTAAAGATGTCTTTAAATTCAAATCCAAGCACTAGCTCCCTCTATCGAAAAAACAAGAGATACCTAATGCTTTCTGAAGTTGTTTTCAATTTTTAAACAGACTTATAGGCCTATTCCCTCAAATGAAGAAAAAATACCTGTCATATTTTCTAAAAAGATAAATTTAACTCCAAAATAGACTGGATCGAATATTGACAAAGAAAATTAAATCATTCATCATATGCAATCCTCATACATTTGCATTCACATTTGATAATTTACAAATCTTAAGTTGAATATGATATTGGAAAGTGCTTTTTGATGTGTCAATTATTTCAGAACTAAAAGGTAAACCTAGCATTTCAGGTAATCCAAATATGAAGCATTATTACCATTTGGATATATGGCTTCGCCCTGGTCAACTCTTTTGATCAAGGTTACATCCTGGTCACCTTTATTTCACTATTTAGCTTTACCTTGGTCAACTCATAAACTAAAGTTACATCCTAATCAGCCTCATTTGACTGTATTGGTTTTCCCTGGTCAATCCTTTTATACCTAAGTTATATCCTGGCCATTCTTCATTTAACTATATTGATTTTTACCTGGGTCGATCTTTTAGACCTAGGATTATATCATGGTCACCTTCATTTGATTGTATCAGTTCCACCTTGGTCAACCCTTTACACCGAGTTTATATCTTGGCCATCATTTGTTTGACTGCATCGGTTTTGCCCTAGTTAATCCTTTAAAGCTAGGATTATATCTTGATCACCTTCGTTTGACTGTATTGGTTCTACCCTGGTTAACCCTTTATACCCAAGTTATATCCTAGCCATCCTTCATTTGACTATATTAGTTTTGCCCAAGTCAACACTTTAGGCCTAGAATTATATCCTAGTCACCTTCATTTGACTGTATCGGTTTCACCCTGGTTAATCTTTTAGACCTACGATTATATCCTAGTCACCTTCATTTGACTGTATTAGTTCCCCCTAGTTAACCCTTTAAACCTCTGTTACATCCGGGTCATCCTTATTTGACTGTATAAGTTTTGCATTAGCCAACCCTCTAGACTTAGTCACCTTCGTTTGACTATATGGGTTTCACCTTGGTCAACCCTTTAGATGGAGGTTACATCCTGTTTACCTCATTTGCCTGTATGGGTTACACCCTAGTTACTCTTCGACTGAGATTACATCTTAGTCTCCCTTTGCTTGATTGTATCAATTTTACCCTGGTCAGCCCTTCTAGACCTAGGTTACATCTTGGTCATCTTTATTTGACTATATCGGTTTTACCCTGGTCAACCTTTTAGACTTGGTTTTCATCATAGTCAACTTTCCTATCTTAACCTAGGTCTGGCCCTTAATTATTTATTTTTAATGAATACATTTAATGAAGTTTTATTTTATTTTATTTTATTTATTTATTTTTTTGAAAAACATTATAGCCCGAACAAAAATTGTGTCTATTTGGTCTTTATCTTGTTCTTGATTCTCAGCAACGACCAAAGAAAGGTAGTTGTAGACACATAATTTTGTCCGGGTCTTTTTCGATAGTCTTAGTTATCCGAGATAGGGAATATGATTGTCACCTCGATATAGGTCAACCTTTGCCAAGGAATTTTCACATTTTTGTAACTTATTTCATTACACATACATGATTGTATTGACACATGATAGAAAAAATAAATTTGAAAACTGATCTTAGATAAAAAGATGAATATACAAAAGGAAAATTTTGTTTTAAAATATTTTCTTGCCAAATTTGGAAAATCATTCCTGCAGATGATATCAAAGTCAAAATTTTCATTTTTATGAATTTTTTGAGATTTTTTCGTAAAGTTTAAAAAATTGACCGTCACATATTTTTACTGACACTTGTGCAATATTCATGCCAATATGCATTCTAAAAAAATAAAAAATATTCAAGAAAAAAAACTATTCGTGTTTTTACAACAAGATATCAATTTGTCAATGTTATTAATTAATTTTGAATTTTTACAGTATCACAAGTATTATGCTTGTGAAATTGTTTTAGTTAAATCTATTTCGGATTTCAAAATTTCATCTTTTATTTTCCATAATTAATATTTTATATAATATGTTGTATTTAATCCATTTTATATAATTTTCATTGTATTCTTTAAAATTTTCTTACTTTAAAATACGAGCTTTCCCTTACCTGTAAAATTTTTAGTGGAATTTTCTCAAGTTTTGAACTTCAAAATTCTTTAAATATTTTCATTTAGCCACCATCAAATGATTTTTTCAAAACTTATTTTATGTTATAAGTTTTGAATTTTTTAAAATTTTTTTCATTTTCAAGATATAGAGTTTTCTACACCATAAATTTTCTCAAGAGGAATTTTTTGAGTTTAAGATTTTTAAAATTCATTAAATTTATATTAAATCAGTTTTTAAAAATTTAATTTATTTTATAAGTGTTGCATTTTCTTTGAATTTTTTTGTTTTTAAGATAAGGAGTTTTCTACTCTGTAAATTTTTTCGGGAGGAATTTTTTAAGTTTAAGAATTTAAAATTCATTAAATATTTTTATTAAATTTATATTAAATCAATTTTTTAAAATTTAATTTATTTTATGAGTTTTACATTTTTTTCCAAAATAACAAATTTTCTTCCATGAAGGTTTTCTCGTAAAAGTTTACAAGTTTTGAATTTTAATTTTTTTTCTTGCACATAAGACTTCTCAAAAATTTTTTTGTGTATAATTCAATCCTTGAAATCTTTATAAAAATTTTTTGTTAATTTTATTAATTTTATTTTGGGCAAAATCTCCTTAATGGGCCTAAAAATTTCAACTTTTGCAAACAAGCCCAATAATTTCTCAACAAGTCCAATGACTTTCCAAGCCCATTTTCTTGATTTTTCACCAAGCCTATTTTATTTTCTAAAAGCCTACCAAGCCCATTTTAATTCCTAATTTTCCAATAAAGTCCACATTTTTTTTAATTTTTTATTTTTATGCCAATTATTTTGATTCAAAATTTTATTTTTTATTTTTATGTAATTTTGATTGGAATTTCCATATGATTAAATTCTTAATTAGATTTATCATGTGGAATTTTGTTAAGTGCATGAATTTTAATTTGTTATTATTTTTTCATGGAATTTCCAATTAGGCTTTTCAGGCACCTTAATTGCATTTGTTTTTTTACTTTTAAGATTATGTTTACTTTTAAATTTATGATGTATGTTTTTACATAATTGATTTTATAATTAGCTAATTTAGTTTCATAAAATTTAATTTGGTTGGAATTAAATTCCTTTCTATCTAATCTAAGTTTCTTTCTAACCAATTCCATCAAGTTGGCCAAAAATGAGACATGATCATCATGCCACCTAAACTAGCATAATCATAACAATAGGGATGGTGTCTTGTAAGAAAATATTACAAGAGCATGGGCTTATGACATAACATTTATTATTTTCCAACCTAATAAGTTAACATCAAATGAATATAAAAAAGGGAAAAGTATGAAAAAATGATGTTTTCTCCAAGAGTTCTTTGTTTTGGGAGTCCAAAAAAAAAGTTAAAGAAATGAAAAAGAAAATACTTGAAAAAAAATTTTCAAAGCTTTGTTAAGGTATAATCTCCACTAAAATCTTTAAAGTTTTATTTATTTTATGCATTTTTCTTCTCTTTGGTGAGCCAAAAATATGCTTAAGTTCGAGGATTTTTTATCAATGTTGAAAGACTAAGCCTTTAGCCACGAACTAATTTCCTTGATTTTATTATTTTTTCTAGTTAGTAAATTATTTTTGTTCACGAATCATGATTATGTGGATATGATGTTGGTTTGGGTGTTGTATTTGTCATATATATGTTCATATGTATTATATTTCTTTCAGTGTTTTCTTGTTATTATAGTGAAATCACATGTTTATATATTTATTTTTATAATTTTATCATATAATGGTGCTAATTTGTGTTAAATAAAATATGAATATGTGATTATTGAGTTAAAAAATTGATTGGTAGATTATTCAGGTGTTGGCCAAAATTCATGCTTGTATATATGTTGATTTTTTTATGGTTATTTTGTAAATATAGAAAGTTTAAGGGCTAATTTATAAAAGAATAGAAAATAAAAAATTTGGACCTATATGCTTGGTTGAAGCACACCTATACCCATAAGAGTGTATTTTATGCATTTATCAAGTTAAAATACCTTTTTCTTTAGTTTTGGGGTCTTTTGTAATTTTAAGAAGTTTAGGGACTTTTATGTAAATATTAAAAAATTTATTCTAGGGGCAAAAAGAGGTGATTGAATCTTGCCTGTAATTTTTTATGTGATCTTTTTTGTGATTATTTTGATTTATTTGGTGCTTAATTTTATATTTTAATCATGTAGGGGCCAATTTGTAATTTTAGAAAAGTTTAGGGACCATAAGGGAAATCTAGCATTTTTAGGCCAAAATAATTATCTCTAGCATGAAATCATTCACTAGAGTATTTTAAATATTTTTATCATTCCATTGGTCCTCCGATGTGGTGCTAAAAATATTAAAACCTTTCGTATTTTTTTGCTTCTCTGTTAGAGTACGAATGCAATTTTTGAAAAGTTATGATCTTAAATGGCATTTTTGCATGTTAGGTACTTTTAAAATTTAAACTTCTCATTTATGGTATTTTGGGGCAAAAAAATATATTTTTACCATTTTAAACCAATTTAGGACTAATATTTAATTTTGAGAAATTTAGGGATCCATTATCAATTGCGTACTTTAGGTTAATTTTGTAATGTAAATTAACCATTTACAGTAAAAATCATCATCACTTGTCATTTCATGTCTTTATGATAGGTTCACCTTTCTATGATCATTTTTGAGTCCTTTAATGTTGTTAGGATACTTTCACATCAAAGGTACACCTAGGGGGCATTTTGGTAATTTTTCTCAAGCTGAGTCCTACTTAGTCATCAAGATACTTTTATGCCAAAGATGTACATTTAGGATAGGTTCACCTTTTTATAATTTTTTCATATCCTTTAGGGTTATCAGGATACTTGGCATTTCGGTAATTTCTTTCAACTCGAGTCCTAGGTGGTCATCAGGATGCTTTTACACAAAAGATGTACATTTAGCATAGGTTCACCTTTTTATAATCCTTTTTCTCTTTTAGGGTTACCGGGATACTTTCACATCGAAAGTATACTGCAAGGGTATTTTGGTAATTTTTTTAGTCTAACTCCTAGGTAGTCATCGGGATACTTTTATGCCAAAGATTTACATTTAGGATAGGTTCATCTTTTTATAATCCTTTTCATTTCCTTTAGGGTTGCTGGGATACTTTCACGTCGAAGGCATAGCCAAAGGGCATGTTGTAATTTTGCATTAGAACCAAGTTCTATGTGATTACTAGGATACCTTTATGTCAAAGGTACACATTAGAGATAAGTTCATCATTTTAGATTGTTATCAAGTCTTAGGACATTCCATAAATATTTTCAATAAATATAAAATTTTCTTCTAAGAAAATTAAGACAATGTCTTCTAGTTAGAATAATACGTAGGATTTTTCCAAAATACGAGAGAGGTTTTATAAACTATTTTAATAACGAGATATCATTTTCAAAACATAAATCACGATTTTTATAAATTTCCAAAAAATAATAAAACGTTTTGCATTCCTCTAGCCCTCCACCAGGGTGCGATAGATATTTTAAATTTTAAAATCTTTTGGGTTCCTTTGGTTTTCCATTGGGATACAAAGAAGAATGCTAAAAAGCTTTCGTGTTTCACTGGTCCTTCGATAGAGTACGTAAGAGATTTTGACTTTTAAAATTTTGAAAACCTGATCTTCCTGATAAGGAAAAATAAATTTGTTTTATAAATTATTATTTTGGGAATTTATAATTAAATGCCATACATTGAAACCAAATAAAAATTAAAATTCAAGTTGACATGTAGTTAATAAAATACTGATTTTCGAGTATCATGAGAGGGTCGATCCTTACTTGTGATTGTAATCGACTCCTAACCCTTTTATATGATCTCTAGTATGATCACAAGCCTCGTAGTTAGTATTCTAAGGTTTTGTAACCCTCAAAATACAAACTCTGATAGGTAACCAATCTCACTTAGCCTAAATAGATTGGTGGTGACTCAAAATAAATAGTCATTGTAATAACTATTTAGGGTTAAATTGAGTAAGCAATTCATCTTAATCACCCAATCCCTAAAATAAGAATGTCAATAATGATATGGCCTCTAGAAATAAGAGAATATAAAATAGTGATAAATTTAACAAATATAGGAGCGAATGCCATTTAAGTTATGCTTAGTCAGGATTCGTATCCAGGTCACGTTGCTACAATAAGTTTCAGCCTCCACCAAGAAATCATATTCATCAAAAATTTTCAACACAATGATCATATACCTTATTTCTACCAAACTCAAATCAACATAAACATGTAAGAAATCAAGAAAAATAAACCTATATACATGTTTTTCCAACATATTAACAAGAAAATACTAAGTAAAATAGTATCAAGATGAACATTTACGTATGACAAAGTCAAAATGACATCACAAAAATCAATACCATATTAGCAGACAACATACATGAAGAAAATTAAGCTATTATTAAGAAAAAACAAACATAACAATTAAATTAAAGAAAATAGTTCATACCCAACAGACTTAGCCTTTCAATATGGATCAAGATTCATGAGCTTAAACATGATTTGGCTCATTAAAAGGAAGAAAAGCAAATGAAATGAAAAAAATCTAAAGATTTTACAAGGAAAATTACCTTAAAAGGTTACTAAGTTAGAAAATTTTTGGAGCTTTTAGTGTTTTTTTCTTCCTTAAAACCATTAGCCTTATTTTGAACAATTCTCCCCTTATTTATGAGTGAGAAATTCAGCCATGAAGGAATAAAATCATTCTTAGCCAAATTGACCATTGCTTTTTTCATTTTTTTATTCTTTATTTATTTGATAAATTAAGTTGTAAATCAGCTGGCAAGATAAGCCTTAATTAATTAAATTTGTCTTTTAGCACAAGTCATATGCATAAGTCACCACCTAGGGCTTAGACTCCATGATGATGATAAGCTTAAGAAAATCTTGATCAAGAATACCATAAAAATGAATTAAAAGGATTAAATTATAACAAACTAAAAATTATGTATTCAAACAATAAAATTTTATTTGATAATATTTCAATTAATAATTTGATCAAATAGTAGGCCCAATTGAAAATTTATAAAAAAAATATTGAGCCTAAATGGTTTTAACAAGAAAATAAATAAATGGGCTTTATTGAAAAATTAATTTAGGCCTAAAATATTCAAATGGGCTTGCTAAAAAATTTCATATGAATATATTGGGCTTGATGAAAAAACAAAATAGGCTTGGAAAATCTTGGTGGGCATGTTATGAATGAAATGAGTTTATTGGGTCTAATAGCAAAATTTATAAGTTTTAAACCCTTTAAGAAAATTTGGCCCAAAAATAATAAAATAAAAATAATAAATTTTTCTTATAAAAATTCTAAGTGTTGAGTTATAAAATAAAATTTTAAGAAGTCTTATGTGTAAGAAAAAGATAATTAAAACTTCTAAACTCGAAAAATTTTATGAGAAAAATCTTTATGAAGAAAAATTGATTTTAAAAAAATGAAAAAATGAAAAAATAAATTAAGATTTCAAAAACTGAATTAATATGTATTTAATAAAAATATTTGAAAATTTAGACTTAGAAAAATTCTACAAAAAAATTATAGAGCAAAAAACTTTGTATTTTAGAAACAAGAAAATTCCAAAAATAAATCCAACTTGAGAAAAATGAGTTGAACTCAATACATTGCTAGAACTTTAATTTACAAAAATAGTAAAGATAAAAACTAGAATTTTGAAACGAGTTTCACTGAAAATATTTTGTGAGTAAAAATTTATAGTGTAGTGAAAAATTCAAAATTAATTAGTAAATTTAACTTGATATCTCATGGTATAAAATGCCAATATGAATTTTTTTAAATATTTAAAATTTTTCAGAATGGATATTGGCATAAATACTACACATGCATCTATAAAAATATACGATGGCCAACTTTCTAAATTTTACAAAAAATGTTAAAAATTTTCTAAAAATGAGAAATTTGACTATGATATCATCTACAAAAATAAATTTCAAAATTTCAAAAGAATAAAATTAAAAGCTAATTTTTTACTTATATATTCATCTTTTTATGTAAGATTTGTTTTCTATGACCCTTGAAACTGGATTTTTTCTATCACGTGCACATATGGCCATTTTGGCAAGGCTGAATAAGTTATAAAAATGCCAAGTCCACCTAGCAGAAGTTGACCTTTATTGGGGTGATTTCTAAGTTGTCAATCTCAGATGATTAAAACTATCAAAAAGGAGGGCCTAGATGAAATGAGGTTTCTACGACTACCCTTTTTTATTCGTTGCTGAGCATCAAGAATAGAGCAAAGATCGAATAGACAAGATTTCGTTCAAGTTGAAAGATTTTGAAAAACATAAATGAATTAAACTAAATATATTCATTAAAACAAAATAAAATAACTAAGGGTGAAACTTAGGTTAAGGCAAGTGGTAAATTAGGGTAAAACCAAAGTCTAAAGGAGCTGACCAAGATGAAACCATGCAAACGAACTTTGGTGACCAAGGTAGAACCTAAATTGAAATGGGGTTGCCTAGTACAAAACCTTATGAACCAACTAAGGGTGATTAGGGCAGAACCTAAGTTGAAAAGAGATTGGTTGAGACAAAACTATATGAACCAACTAAAGGTGATAGGGCAAAACCTAAGTTGAAAAAAGGTTTATTTGGGACTAAGGGTGAACGAGGTGAAACTTGAGTCAAGAAGGGGCTAGCCAGGATGAAACCACAAGAACCAACTAATGATGACCAAAATGAAACCTAAGTCAAAAAAAGGTTTGGCTAAGACAAAACCATACAAACCAACTTTGGCGACCAGGGTAGAACCTAAGTCAATAAGAGGTTGGCCAAGATGAAACCATACAAACCAATTAAGGATAACTGAGATGAAACCTAAGTGAAAAAATGTTGATCGAGATGAAACCATACCAAACAACTTTTGTGACCAGGGCAGAACCTAAGTTAAAAAGGGGTTGAGAGGACAAAACTATATGGTACAACTAAGGGTGACTAAGCAGAACTTAAGTTGAAAAAGGCTTTGTTAGGATAAAACCATATGAAACAACAAAGGATGACTAAGGCAAACCCTAAGTCAAAAGGGGTTGGCCAAGATGAAACCATACAAACCAACTATGGGTGGCCAAGGTGACACTTAAGTCGAAAAAGGGTTGGTCAGGATAAAACCATACGAACCAAGTAAGGGTGGCTAGGGTGGAGCCTAAGTAAAAAAAAGCGGCTGGGATAAAAACCATACAAACCAACTTTGGTGATCAAGGTGAAACTTACATTAAAAAGGGGTTAGCTGAGATAAAACTATACAAACTAACCAAGGGTGACCAAGGTAAAGCCTAAGTCGAAAAAGGGTTGGTCGAGACGAAACCATATGAACTAACTTTGGTGACCAAGGCGGAACCTAAGTAAAAAAAGGCGTAGTTGGGATGAAGCCATACAAACCAACTAAAGGTGACCAGGGTAGAACGTAAGTCGAAAAAGGCTTGCCAAGATGAAACCATACGAACCAACTAATAGAGACTAGGGTAGAACCTAAGTGAAAAAGGGGTTGGGTAAGATAAAACTATATGAACAAACTAAGGATGACAAGGGTGTGACCTAAGTTAAAAAAGTGGTAGTCAAGATGAAACCATACGAGCCAACTAAGCATGACTAGAGCAGAACCAAGTTAAAAAGGGTTGGCTAAGACAAAACCATACGAACCAATTTTTGAGACTAGGGCAAAACCTAAGTCAAAATAGGGTTGGCTAAAATGAAACCATATAAACCAATTAAGGGTAATAAAGGTGAAATCTAAGTCCAAAAAAAGGTTGGCAGAGATGAAACCATACGAACCAACTACGGGTGACCAAGATAAAACTTAAGTCAAAAAGAGGTTGGCCGGGATGAAGCCATATAAACCAACTAAGGGTGACAAGGGTGAAACCTGAGTTTAAAAGGGGTTAGTCAAGATGAAATCATACAAACCAACTATGGTTGGCTAGGGTAAAACTTGAGTCAAAAAGGGTTTGACCGAAATAAAACTATACGAACCAACTTTGGTGACCTGGGCAGAACCTCAATCAAAAATGGGTTGGCTAGGATAAAACCATATGAACCAACTAAGGATGACCAAGGTGAAACCTAAGTAAAAAAAAGTTGGCTAATACAAAATTATACAAATCAACTTCAGTGATAAGTTAAAACATAAATCAAAAAGGGGTTGGTCATGATGAAACTATATGAACCAACTAAGGGTGACTAAGATATAAGCTAAGTCAAAATGGGCTAGCCGGTACAAAACCATATAGGCCAACTTTGGCAGCCAGGGTAGAACCTAAGTCGAAAAGGGTTAGCTAGGACGAAACCATATGAACCAATTAAGGGTGACCAAGTTAAAACCTAAGTTTGAAAAGGGATTGGTTCAGACAAAACCATACGAGCCAACTAAAAGTGGTAAGGGTAGAACCTAAGTTAAAAATAGATTCGCTAGGACAAAATCATATAAACAAATTAAAAGGGGATCACGATAAAACTTAAGTCAAAAAAAGGTTGGTTGAGATAAAAGCATACAAAATAAATAAGGGTGGACAGGGCAAAGCTTGAGTTAAAAGGGGTTTGGTGGGATAAAGCCATACAAACCAACTTTAGTGACTAAGGTGGAACCTAAGTTAAAAAGGGGTTGGCTAAAATGAAACCATATGAACCAACTAAGGGTAACTAGGGCAAAACCTAAGTCAAAAAAGGGTTGGCCAAGATGAAACCATACAAACTAACTTTGATGGGTAGGGTAGAACGTAAGTCGATAAGCGTTGGCTAGGGCAAAACCATATAAACTTACCAAAATTGACCAAGGCAGAACCTAAGTCAAAAAAGGATTGGCTAGGATGAAACTATATAAACAAACTGAGGGGGAGCAGGGTGAAACTGAGTTAAAATATGGTTGGTTAGGATGAAACCATGTAACATAAATAAGGGTGATGAGGGTAAAACCTGAGTCAAGAAGGGACTTGCTAGGGCAAAAATGTACAAACCAACTTTAGCAACCAGGGTGGAACCTAAGTCGAAGGGGTTGGCTAAAATGAAACCATATGAACCAACTAACGATGGAAAAGGCAAAACCTAAGTCAAAAAAAGGTTAGCTAAGATGAAACAATATGAACCAACTTTAGTGACTAAGGTAGAACGTAAGTTAAAAAGAGATTAGCTGGGACAAAACCATATAAACCAACTAAGGTGACTAGAGTGTAACCTAAATCAAAAATAGGTTCATTGAAAGAAAATTATATGAACAAATTAAGGGTGACCAAGGCAGAACCTAAGTTGAAGAGGAGTTGGCTGAGACAAAAACATACGAACTAACTAAGGGTGACCACGGTAAAGTTTGAGTTGAAAAAGAGTTGGTCGAGTTAAAACCATACAAACTAACTAAGGGTAACTAGGCTACAACCTAAGTCAAGAAGTATTGGTTGAGACAAAACCATATAAAACAATTTGGGTGATAGGTAAAACCTAAGTCAAAAAAGGGTTGGCCGAGATAAAACCATACGAACCAATAAAGGGTGACTAGGGCGAAGCCTAAGTCTAAAAAGGGATTGGTTAGGTCAAAACCATACAAACAAGCTAAGGGTGACTAGGGTGAAACCTAAGTTGAAAAAGGGTTGACTGGGAGAAAGCCATACAAACCAACTTAGGGTAACCAAGGTGAAACCTGAATCAAAAAAAAGTTAGTCAAGATAAAATCATATGAACCTACAAGGGTGATAGGGTGATATGTGAGTCATATGGGGTTAGCTGAGATGAAACCATGTGGGCCAATTAAGGTTGACTAGTGCGAAACCTAGGTCAAAAAAGGGTTGCCAATATGAAACCATACAAACTAACTAAGGAAGAGTAAGGCAAAACCTAAGTCAAAAGGGGTTAGCTAGGACGAAGCCATACGAACAAACTTTGGTGACCAATGTAGAACATATGTCAAAAAAATGTTGGTCGAGATGAAACCATACAAACTAATTAAGGGTGGATAGGGCAAAAACTAAGTCTGAAAAGTGATTAGCTAGAACAAAACTATATAAACCACCTAAGGTTGACCAGGAATGATTCTAAGTCAAAAAGAGGTTGGCCAGGACAAAACCATACAAATCAACTAATGGTGACCAGTGCAAAACCTAAGTAAAAATGGGTTGGTTAGGATGAAATCAAATGAACCAACTAAAGGTGACAAGGTAAAACTTAGGCCAAAAAGAGGTTGGCTGGGACAAAACCATATGCACCACCTAAAGGTAACCAGATTGAAACTTAGTCAAAAAGGGTTAACAGAGATGAAGCCATATAAACCAACTTTGGTGACCAGGGTGGAACCTAAGTTGAGAAAAGGCTAACCAAGAAGAATATATACAAAATGAGTAAGGGTGACCAAGGTGAAACTTAAGTTTGTAAAGGGGTTAGCTGAGACAAAACCATACGAACCAACTAAAGATGACCAAGGCAAAACTTAAGTTGAAAAAAGGTTGGTTAGGTGAAACCATATGAAATAACTAAGGGTGACCAGGGTGAAACCTAAGTCAAAAAGGGGTTAGCCAAGATAAAATTATATGAACTAACTAAGGGTGACAAAGGTGAAACCTAGGTCAAAATGGGGTTGGTTGGGATAAAATTGTCTAAACCAACTATGGGTGACCAGGGTAAAACCTTAGTCGAAAAGGTCTTGGCCGAGATGAAACCATATGAACAAGTTTTTGATCGAGGTAGAACCTAAATCGAAAGGGTTTAGTTGGTATACAAATAAACTAGGGGGACTAGGATGAAACTTATGCCAAAAAAAGATTGGTCAGTATGAAACCATATGAACCAAATAAGGGCGACTAGGGAAAAACTTAAGTCAAAAAGAGATTGGCTAGGGTGAAACCATATAAACCAACTTTGATAAGCTTGGCATAACCTAAGTCAAGAAAAGGTTGGCCGAGATGAAACCATACAAACTAACTTAAAGGGACCAACACAAAACCTAAGTTAAAAAAGGGTTCGCTGAGACAAAACTATAAAAACCAACTTTGGTGACCAGGGCAAAACCTAAGTCAAAAAATGGTTGATTGAACTATATGAACAAACTAAGAGTGACAAGGCAAAACTTAAGTTGAAAAAGGGTTGGTCGGGATAAAACTATATAAACAAACTAAGGGTGGTGACTAGGGTATACCTAAGTCAAAAAGAGGTTGGTCGGGACAAAACCATAAAAACCAACTAAGGGTGGCCAAGGTGAAACCTAAGTCAAAAAAAGGTTGTTCAGGATAGAACCATATAAACCAACCAAGTGTGAACAAGGCCAAACCTAAGGTAAAAAATGTTAGTAAACCAACTTTGGTGACTAAGCTAGAAAATAAAATAAAAAGGGGTTTGCCAAGACAAAACCATACAAGCTAATTAAATATGACCAGGGCAAAACCTTAATTTGAAAAGAGGTTAGTAGGGACAAAACCATATGAACAAACTAAAGGTGACTAGGGGCAAAACTTAGGGGTTGATCATAACAAAACCATACAAACCAACTATGGGTGACCACTATAAAACCTGAGATGAAAAGGGTTCGGTTGAGAGAAAACCATGTGAACCAATTAAGGGTGACTAGGGCAAAACTTGAGTCAAAAAAGGGTTATTTAGGATGAAACCATACTAACCAACTAAGGGTGACCATGGTAGAACCTAAGTCATAAAGAGTTAGCCAGGATGAAACCTGAGTCAAAAAGGCATTTGTTGGGATAAAACTATATAAACTAACTTTGGCGACTTGGGTGAAACCTAAGTCGAAAAAGGTTAACCGAGATGAAACCATACAAACCAACTAAGTATGACTAGGGCAAAACCTAAGTTGAAAAAGATTAGCTTGGACGAAACCATATGAACCAACTTTGGTGACTAGAGTAGAACCAAAGTCAAAATGATGTTGGCTAGGACAAAACCATATGAACCAACTAAGTGTGACTAGTGTGGAACCTAACTCAAAAGGCATTGGCAGAAACGAAACCATATAAGGGTGACCAGGATGGAACCTAAGTTGAAAAGAGATTGGCCAGGATGATACCATACAAGCGAAGTAAAGGTGACTAAGGTGAAACCTAAGGTGAAAATGGGTTGGTTAGAACAAAACCATATGAACCAACAAGTCTAGCCATGGCAAAACCTAAGTAAAAAAGGGTTGCCTGGGATAAAATTGGACGAAAAAACTTTGGTGGTGAAGTTGAAACCTAAGTTGAAAAGGGGTTGGCGGAGACAAAATCATATAAACCAATCAAGGGTGATTAGAGGAAACCTAAGTTTAAAAGAGGGTTGGTCAGGATGAAACCATATGAAATAACTAAAAGTATTGAACCAATTAAGGGTGGCTAAGGTGAAACCTGAGTTGAAAAAGGGTTGGTTGGGACAAAACCACACAAACCAACTAAGGATAACTAGAGCGTAACCTAAGTCAAAAAGGGGTTGGCTGAGAGAAAACTATATGAAAAAATTAAGAGTGACCAAGGCAAAACCTAAGTCAAAAAGGAATTGGCTGAGACGAAACCATACGAACCAACTAAGGGTGACCAAGGTGAAGCTTGAGTCGAAAAAGGGTTGGTCGGGTCAAAACCATGTGAACTAATTGAGGGTGACTAGGCGAAAACCTAAGTCAAGAAATATTAGTCGAGATGAAACCATACGAACAAATGAAAGGTGACTAGGGTGGAACCTAAGTCTGAAAAGGGATTGGCTGGGTCAAAACCATACAAACCAACTAAGGGTGAGTAGGGTGAAACCTAAGTAAAAAAAAGGTTGGCTGGGATAAAACCATACAAACCAACTGAGGGTGACCAAAGTGAAACCTGAGTCGAAAAGGGTTTAGTCGAGATGAAACCATAAGAACTTACTGAGGGTGATAGCATGAAATTTGAGCCATAACGGGTTGGTCGAGATAAAACCATATGAGTTAATTAAGTTGACTAGTGTGAAACCTGGGTCAAAAAGGGGTTGGTCAATATGAAACCATATAAACCAACTGAGGGTGAGTAGGGTAAAACCTAAGTCAAAAGGGTTAACTAGGATAAAGCCATACGAACCAAGTTCGATGACCAAGGTAGAACCTATGTCAAAAAAGGGTTGGCTGAGATGAAGCTATACGAACTAATTAAGGGTGGCTAGGATGAAACCTAAGTCTGAAAAAGAATTAGCCATGATGAAACCATACGAACCAACTAAGGGTGATAGGATAGATTTTAAGTTAAAAAGAGGTTGGCCAGGATAAAACCATACGAATTAACTAATTTTGACCAGGGCAAAAGCTAAATAAAAAATGGGTTGGTTAAGATGAAACCAAATGAAGCAACTAAGGGTGACAGGGTAAAACTTAGGTCAAAAAGAGGTTGGCTGGGATAAAACCATATGCACCAATTGAGGGTGACTAGATTGAAACCTAAGTAAAAAAAAGGTTAGCAGAGATGAAACCATATGAACCAACTTTGGTGACCAAGACGAAACCTAAGTTGAGAAAGGGTTAACTGAGAAGAATCTATACAAATTGAATAAAGGTTACCAAGGTGAAACTTAAGCTTGTAAAAGGGTTGGACAAGATAAAACCAGACAAACCAACTAAAGGTGACTAGGGTGAAACTTAAGTTAAAAAAAGGTTGGTTGGGCAAAACCATATGAACCAACTAAGGGTAACCAGGGTAAAACCTAAGTAAAAAAGGGGTTAGCTATGATAAAACCATATGAGCTAACTTTTTGACCTAGGTGGAACCTAAGTCGAAAAGAGGTTAGTTGGGATGAAGCCATACCAATTAGAGGGACTAGGATGAAACTTATGTCAAAAAGAGATTAGTCAGAATGAAACCAATAAACCAAATAAGGGTGACCAGGGTAAAACTTACATCAAAAAGGGGTTAGCCAGGGTGAAACCATATAAACTAACTTTGCTGACCTGGGCAAAGCCTAAGTCAAAAAAGGTTTGGCTGAGACAAAAGCATATGAAGCCATATAAGGGGACCATAGCAAAACTTAAGTAAAAAAAAAGGGTAGTTGACATAAAACCATAACGAACCAACTTTGGCAACCAAGGTAAAACCTAAGTCAAAAAGAGGTTGGTCAAACCATATAAACGAACTAAAGGTGACAGAGGTGAAAACTAAGTTGAAAAGGGGTTAACCAAGATGAAACTATATGAACAAACTATGGGTGACCAGTGTAAACCTAAGTCAAAAAGGGGTTCGCTAGGATGAAACCATAAGGCCAACTAAGGGTGGCCAAGGTGAAACCTAAGTAAAAAAATGGTCAGGATGGAACCATACCCAACAACTAGGCATGATCAAGGCAGAACCTAAGATGAAATGCGATTGGTCGAGATAAAACCATACGAGCCAATTCAATGTGACTAGGGGAAAACCTCAGTCTAAAGAAAGGTTAGCCTGGGCGAAACCATATGAACCAACTAAGAGTGACTAGGGCAAAACCTGAGTTGAAAAGGGGTTGGTCACAATGAAACCATCTGAACCAACTAACGGTGACCACTGTAAAACATAAGACGACAAGGTGTTAGTCGAAAAAAAACCATGCAAACTAATTAAGGGTGACCAAGGTAAAACTTGAGTTGAAAAGGGGTTAGTCAGGATAAAACCATACTAACCAACTAAGCCTGACCATGGCAGAACCTAAATTAAAAAGAGTTAGCCAGAAGGAAACCATACGAACCAATTAAGGGTGACTAGGGTAAAACCTAAGTAAAAAAAGGTTTGCTAGGATAAAACAATACAAACCAACTTTGGTGACTTGGGTGGAACCTAAGTTGAAAAAGGTTAGCTGGGATGAAACCATACAAACCAACTGAGTATGACTAGGGCAAAACCTAAGTTGAAAAAAGATTGGCTTGGGCAAAACCATATGAACCAACTTTAGTGACCAAGGCAGAACTAAAATTGAAATAATGTTAGTTGGGACAAAATCATAGAACCAATTAAGTGTGACCAATGTAAAAGCTAAGTCAAAAAGGCATTGGCCAGAATGAAACCATCACACCAACTAAAGGTGACCAGGGTAGAAGCTAATTCGAAAAGAGATTGGCCAAGATGATACCATATGAACAAACTAAGGGTGACCAAGGTGAAAAAGGGTTGGTTAGGACAAAACCATACGAATCAACTAAGTGTGACTAGGGTGAAACCTAAGTAAAAAATGTTTAGCTGGGACAAAACCAGATGAACCAACTTTAGTGACCAAGATAAAACCTAAGTAGAAAAGCTGTTGGCTGGGACAAAACCATACGAACCAATCAAGTGTGACTAAAGGAAACCTAGGTCTGAAAAAGGATTTCTTAAGATAAAACCATATGAACCAACTAAAAGTGGCAAACCAATTAAGGGTGACTAAGGTGAAACCTAAGTTAAAAAGTGGTTGGTCGAGATAAAACTATATGAACAACTAAGGGCATCTAAGGTGAAACTAGAGTAAAAAAAAAGTTGGTTAGGATAGAACCACACAAACCAACTAAGGTTGACCAAGGTAAAACTTGAGTGAAAAATGTCTTGGCTAGGATAAAACATACGATCCAACTTTGGTGACTAGGGTGGAACTTAAGTCAAAAAGGGGTTAGCCAGGATGAAACCATATAAACCAATAAGGGTGACCAGGGAAAAACCTAAGTCGAAGAGGGGTTGACCGACATAAAACCATATAAATCAGCGAAGGGTGACCAGGGCAAAGCCTAAGTTTAATGTTTGAGTTATCTGAAAGGATACAAAATTTACATTCAAATTTTGAGGAAGTTAAAATATTGAATAGCTTTTCCAATATCATGCACAACCTTTAATCTATAAATTATCAATTATGAATATGAATATATAAAGAATGTATATGATGAATTTTTATGATTTTAATTCTTGATTTTTTCATTATTCATTATGGACAATTTATAATCCAATCTATTTTATGTTTGAAGGTGTCTTTAGGAAATGTAACCAATAATTATCTTACATTTGGTGAAGAAAACCTATGCCTACTCTTGGAGTTAAAGGCATCTTCAAAAATTATTGCAATCTCTTTTCTTTTTGGCAAGAAAGAGCTAATGCCTGAATTTAAAGTTGAAGCTTCCTCTTATACTTAGACTTGAAGGTTTGAATTTTTGAAGGGCTATCTTATGTTTGCCCCATGAAATGCTTCTCCTAATCTTGACTTCAGGAATCTAAGAATTGTTCTATTTTTCCTGAAACGTCACCAAATAATGAATTAATGTAGCTAGATAAGAATCACATTTCCCTGCTTAAAGTATATTTCTATTGAAAATATGAAAAGTATCACGATTCATCTAAATTTTAGATTTAGAAAATGATATCACCTTTTTATTCTAACCCCAAGAAAATCTATTTTAATCAAAAGCTATGGAAATTTCAAAATGATTTTAACCATGAATTGCTAATATCATGGATAATGGATATGCCATCTTTATCTATTAAGGCTTTCTTATGATTGGTCATCACTATTTACGACACCATTGAATGAAATGAAGGAACAAATTTAAAGGCACAAATTAGGTGGTACTGCTAAAAATTTATCTTAAAGAAATTGGTACAAAAAAGTCGAAGATTATCAAGACCAAGCTCGAATGGATGTTCCTTTCATGGTAGTCCCTTAAAAGGTAAATAGTCAGGTTATAACATCCTTTTAATCTTCAAATACTATAACCTGATAGATGTTAAACTAATGATAGTAAACATTGAGTCTCAAGAGGTTAATATAGAAGGTCTTTGGCAAACATCAATTTCTAATATAGGGTACAAATGTGCTGAAAGGTTATTTTAAAAGGAATCAGTGTTTGGGCATTTGACTTAACCTTTTATCGATGTCATGAAATTTCTAGAGGTTTTGGATTATTTTTAGATTAGCAAGGAAGGGTTCTTTTTCTTTGATGGCTACTTTTGTCGATTTAGGAACAATTCTAAATGCTTTAAGTTTTCTCTTAACTAACCTTTTCAAGTTTTCACTCTAGAACTTTATTTTTTTAATTGATTGCCCCATCATATTCTTGAGGACTCAAAAATCACCAAAAAAGATGAATTTCAAAGAAGCTTTCTAGGAATGGTCCAATAGCTCAAATAGCTATGTTTGATCGAAATGGACTTTTTATAAGTACATAATGTAGGCCTTGGTTCTTAGTTTAAAAAGAAAGGATAGATAGGTCCAAATCAAGTGTTTAAGGGTAATTAAATTAAAGATCGTTTCCTTTTCGAAGGGATTCAACCTGGCATGCCTTTCAAGAAGAATAAATCTTTATTTCTTATTTTTTTTTTGCTTTTTCATTTTTCTTTGCTTCTTTTTATTTCTTTCTTCATCATGTTCTTCTTCCTTCTTCATTCTGAAAGAATTTGAAATTTTCTTATTCTTTACTTTGACTATTTAAACTTGAAATTTGAACTTTCTTTTGTCTTCATAATTTGCCTCATGACATTTGACCAATTCTTCTTGTAACTTTAGATTGGAATTTACCTCTTTTGATCTTAAAGCTTTACTTTTCTTGCCATGGGTTATGGAAGGTGATCCTTGATTAAGCTTTAAAAAGAGAATAAATCATCAGGCTCAAGGAGGATGACAAAGGGAATAATTTTTTATATTTTTTGAAGGATGGAGAAACATGGCCATTTGTCATTTCAAACAAAGCCATTTGAGTTGGCAAGCATTTCACTCAGAAAAATGGTTTTTTTAAGATCATTTTGAATACCTTAATAACATGATGTTACACTTAACTTTTAAAGGCTTAAGATATACCCCTCAACATTTTTAACTTCAAAGTTACTAATGGATCATGGTTATGATTGAGTCTTTGAGAGAGGAAATCAAATTGGCATTAAAAACCATTTTAGATTTCACATCTTATTTATCAGGCATCAAATTAAAAATATTTTATCCCAAAGAAAAAGGTGTTTTAGGCTCATATTTGGTTACATTATTTCTAAATCAAAGATTTGGAAAACGGTCATGGAACTTATGGTAAAAAGTTTTCCAAATGAGGGAAATGTTAGAAGTACTACCGTTATTTTAACACATGTTAAACTATCAATATCTAAATCTTTTAGGAGCACAGCCTATTTCTTCAACTTTTAAGGAATCTAGAAAAAGAACACTTAGGTGTAAAAGTCTATGGTGGTGAAAGGTCTATAGTTAAATGTTTAGGAAAATCATATATATGGAAGTGAAGAACCTTTTTAAGAAAGTTTAACCTATTGGTGATCATCTATCAAAGAACTTTTCAAAATGTTCTTATTATCCTAGATACTAGAAATCATTATTAACAACATTCATGGCCCATGACAATATGCACAATATTTATAAATCAAAATTTATTTCAAAATTCATAATTTCTAAAAGGAAATATACAAAATTTTAAGGTTAAGATAGAAACTGCACTTGATTGGCATACTATCGTAAGGTAGATGATGCTTAAAACTATCGTCCTTGATAGACGTCCATCAATTCATCAAATTTTGTTGGGTAGACATTCTTACGTGCTTGTATTTTCTTTTCCTTCTACAGGTTTACCTTTTTTTAATTAGGGATGAGTTTTAACCTCCATTAGAAACTTTGGATATGCCACTAAAAATTTGAAAACATTTTAAAATACTTCATATTTCACTATAGAAAACTTTAAAATCACTCTTACAATGCTTCCAATATCACCACTGGAGACTTAAAACTCTTTTGAATGCTTCGAATATCACCATCGAAGCTTTATTTTCAAATATCACCATCAAAGACTTTTCTTTGAATATCACCATCGAAAACTTAGAAAGCAGTTTTAAATGCTTTGAATATCACAATCAAAGCTTTGTTTTCAAATATCACCATCGAAGACTTGTTTTCAAAAATCACCATAGAAAACTTAGAAAGTAGTTTTAAATGCTTCGAATATGACCATCGAAGGTTTGTCTTTGAATATCACCATAGAAGACCTTTTTGCCTTTAGATGATAGTATTTCATCACCCTAATTTTACTTTTTGAATTTGTACTCTTTCCTCAAACTTTTATGCGAAACCATGATCTTCTTCCAACCATTTTTTTAACTTTATTTCTATGACAAGTTTGGTCTTCCCTATTTTGTGCCCTGTATTAGTACTATTTTGGTTCTGGTGTCATAACGTGGCCTGGATGCAAATACTAAGCCCGACTTAAATGGCCTTCGCTCCTATATTTGTTAAAGTTATCACTATTTTATATTCTCTTATTTCTATAGGCCATATCATTATCAATATTTTCTTATTTTGGGGACCAGGTGGTCAAGGTGAATCACTCACTCGACTTAACCTTAAATAGTCATTATGGAATGACCATTTGTTTGGAGTCACCACCAATCTCGTTTTGGCCAGGTGAGATTGGTCACCTATCGAAATTAATGCTTTAAGGGTCATGGAGCCCTAAAGATAAATTTCATGGTCTACGGAGTATCATAGATCATTTTTAAGGGTTTGGGAATCAGTTACAGTCATAAGTACAGATCGATCTTCTCGTGTTGCCCAAAATTGGTACCTTATTGATCATGGTTAGTTTGAACTTTAATTTTTATCTGACTTTAATATGTGGTATTTAATCACAATTCCTGTATTGTTGAAATAAGATTTTATTATTCCATGAGAGAAAATCGGGGTTTTGCATTTTGAAAATTGAAACATCTTATGCACCCTCTTCGAAAAACCAATGGGACACGAAAGTTTCTATTATTCCCTTGTATAC
Source organism: Adansonia rubrostipa (assembly GCA_038381775.1). NCBI lineage: Eukaryota > Viridiplantae > Streptophyta > Magnoliopsida > Malvales > Malvaceae > Adansonia > Adansonia rubrostipa. The sequence continues at coordinate 2,279 of JBBYHM010396686.1, read as the reverse complement.
TCCAATAGGAAACCAAAGGGACATAAAAGGTTCTAAAAGACCAAAATGTCTTTTACATCCTACTAGAGTACCTGGCAGAATGTGAAAGGTTTTTATTTGTATAAAATTCTCTATTTTCATTTTGAAAAAGGTATCTCATCATTAGAATGATTCGTAAAACCCCTATCATATATGGGTGGGAGGAATTTCATGCATTACTCTAACTCTAATACATTGCCTTTATTTTAAAAAGATATACGAATTTTATTTGAAACAAAAACAAAAAACCTATGACATTGTCTAGACACCAAAGTACTAATTTGAATCTAAGGACCAAAAAGATAAAAGAAAAACAAACCTATCCTTAAAGTATACCTTCAGCATAGAAACACCCGATGGTTACTTAAGACTAGGTTTTAAGAACAATTAAAATATCCTTAAGGCTTACCATCGACACTAAGGCACTCGGTAACTACTTAGGATTGCATTCTAAAGAAAATTAAAATATTCCTAAGGCTTACCATCGACACTAAGGCACCCGGTAACTACTTAGGATTGGGTTCTAAGAAAAATTAAAATATTCATAAGGCTTGCCATCGATACTAAGGCACTCGATAAGAAAAATTATGAAAATGTCCCTTGAGTATACCTTCAACATGAAAATACCCTGGTACCCCTAATGGAGCCAAAAATGACCTAAAAAGGCTAAATGAACCCTAAATATTCAACTTTGGCATAAAAGCATCTCGATGAAGAGAAAATTATGAAAATACCCTTGGGGTATACCTTCGCCATTAAAGTATCTCGTACCCCTAATGGACATAAAAATGACCTTAAAAGGATAAAGGAACCTTAAACATTCACTTTTGGCATAAAAGCATATCGGTGAGAAAAATTATGAAAATGCCCACCTTCACCATGAAAGTATCTCGGTACCCCCAATAGACTAAAAAATGACCTTAAAATGCTAAAGGAACCTTAAACATTCACCTTTGGCAAAGCATCTCGATAAGAAAAATTACAAAAATGCCCTTAGGGTATACCTTCGAAATGAGAGTATCTCGGTACCCCTAAAAGACTCAAAAGGACTAGTAATGATGATTATTACTCTAAGTGGGTAATTTAGATTACAAAAATGACCTAAAGTATGAAAATTGCTAATGGGTCCCTAAATTTTTTAAAATTAAATGTTAGTCATAAATTGGTTCAAAATGATAAAAAAGATATATTTATTTTTTGACCCAAAAACACCCCAAATGAGAAGTTTAAATTTTAAAATAACCTAACATGCAAAAATACCATTAAATCCTTAAATTTTTAAAATTACATTTGTACCCTAAGGAGAACTAAAAGAAGACGAAAGGTTTTTATATTTTTAGCACCTCACTGGAGGACCAATGGGATGCTAAAAATATTTAAAATAATTTAAGTGGATGATTTCATGCTAAAGATAACCATTTTGTCCTAAAAATGCCAAATTTCCCTAAGGGTCCCTAAACTTTCTCAATTTTATACTTAGGTACCCAAGTAAAAAAAAAACCTAAATCATCACAAAATACGATTAATCAGTAAAAATCAGCCTGTAAATCATAAAGAACATCCATAAGAAAGTTCGATCAAACACCTTTGACCAGAAAAGAAAACTTTCCATTATTTGGAATCTAGCTCCTAAACTTTGAAAAATTACAAAATACCCCCTAAAGTGTGAAAAATACCTAGAGCATGATATGAAATACCCAAAATCAGTTTCCAAGTTATCCATGAAGCTTTCGGTCAAATTCTTTGACCATACAACAAAAATTTTTATTATTTGTAAACTAGTCCCTAAACTTTCCTAAACTTGCATATTGGCCCTTACATAATTAAAATGAAAAATTAAGCTTCACATGAATCAAAATAATCACAAAAGTCACTTAAAAATCATAAGCAAAATTTGGTCACTTCTTTCTGCCCCTAGAATAAATTTTTTCAATATTTACACAAAAATCCCTAAACTTCTTAAAATTACAAAAAGACCCCAAACTAAAGAAAATGGATTTTAACTTGATAAATGCATAAAATACACTCCTAAGAGTGCAATTGTACTTCAGTCAAGCATTTAAGTCTAAACAATTTTTTTTAGTTTTTATTTTTTTTATTCTTTATTTTTTCGGATTAGCCCCTAAACTTTTATATTTGCAAAATGACCATAGAAACACATATACAAGCATGAATTTTGGCCAGCACCTAAACAATCTACCAATCAACTTTTTTAAACTCAATAATCACATATTCACATTTTATTTAACACAAATTAGCAC
>JBBYHM010396635.1:2144-13796 GCA_038381775.1 Adansonia rubrostipa | reverse complement strand
TTATTTATTTTTTAAATATATTTTATTAAATAAATATTTAATTATTTATTTTTATTTATATAATATAATTGCATCGCTTTTGAAGGATCTCCTGTAAGATAAGGGACAAGATAGTAGTTTATTAAATCTTGTAATGTAAATGCGATGAATAAATTCATGGGAGGGAATAAATTCTGTGGACAGTTAGCCATCTTTTCAGAACCAAGAATCTTACGTTTGTGGGTATAATTGAGTGGACACATGTTGCAGTTGATAGGCCAACAACACAAAAGAAAGTACAAAATTTATAATGCCACCAAAAATCAATGATATAATTGATAAGAAAAAAGAAGATTCATCAGACCCTTCAACCCCAATTTGCATTAATTTATGCTTCCTATTTTTTTTAGCCAAAGGAGGAAAAAAGAAAACAAAAATAAAAATAAAAATAAAATCACCATTGCTTGATACTTATATTTGCTATAAAATTTACAAATTACCAAAATTAGTTTCATTTTTTTTTTATAAAATGAGAAAAAAAAAAGACATAAATATAAACAAGAGACTGAGGTTGGAACCAAGCTAGGCTCTGACTTGGCAAAGTGACCTGGGATCTATGTTTTATTCACCATCTTTCCCAATCCAGCATTAGTTATTGAAATGCTTGAAAAGGTAATGGAATCATATCGGACATCTAATCTTCAAGGTTGATGGCCCAAACTTTGACTCATCCGACCAAAAAATAGAATGTCCTGCAGATCGAAGCTTAACCGTGGAAAGTGAGTGTAAGTTGATTAGTCTTTCTGCCTTATCATTTGCTTCAGCTTGGAGTTCTCATTTCTGAATAATACATGAAAGAAGAAATCAAGATGGGGAAGAAATTGATCAGGAAGGTCAAATGGCATGGCGAAGATCATATGTAAGATTGGAAATTAAAGTATTCCCATGGGATTTGAATAATCAATTTCAATCAAAGCAATGCCTAAAAACAACCAAGTTTTTATATAAAAGAGAAATAATAAAACGAAAATTGCTTCGAGAAATAGGAACAGGCCTCTTCAAGATTCTCCAGCTCCTTGATTTGTCGTATCTGTTCAGCAATGGTTTCCTACACAGAACCAAAAAAATCAATTAAATTTGATACATGTGGTTTCTAAATACCGAGAATATATATACAAATATACATATATATATATATATGTAATATAGACTCGTGCTCACTGCATTGCTTGCTGCTTCAGCTGCTAGAACATAAGAGTCCATTTCTACCTCAATTTCAAACAATGGCGAAATCTTATGAGTAAACAATACCGCACGTATTAACCTGACGCATTTCATAAGAATAAACAGAAAAGAATGGTTGCTAAGATTTTCATGATAGAATGACGTACTCCTGCATAACTATCAATGAGTTCAAGCTTTCCCTTGACGGAATTTTCCAAGCCTCTTCGAACCCTTTTGATTCTAATTTTTCGGGCACTGACAAAAAAAAGAAAAAAAGAAAACATTGTTCCAACCAACAGAAAATGAAGCAAGAGATCTTTGAGCCATGTGAAAGCACAAAAGATGCCAATGGGAAAGATTTTATCTTAAGACCAGAAAGCATAATGTTAATTAAGAAAGGAGTAATAAGAACGTATAAAGAGTTTCATCGATAAGAAGGTTCTCTGGCACATTTGAGCCAACATCCAAATCTACACCATGAAATGAACAAACTTCTTGAATAAAACTTCAAGCAACCCCAGGATGAACGGATATTAAAAGCGACTATGATTGAGGAGTACGATTTATCTAGCATATATGGAAAAATGTGAGATACCAAACTGTACATACTATCAACTTATATCTAGAAGATTCAGTGATACTGAAATCAAGCTCATACTCAGTCCAAAGCTATTAGAGACACTATTACATTCACCACCAAAATACAATATGTAGGAGAAAATTCACAGGTAGCAAACAACAAATTACATGGAGTTTTCAAGTTCATAAGTGCGAAAAGGAAATATCAAACGTCATCAATTTAATTTATAGAGAACCAATCATCAAATACACGTCTAGAACAGAAGTTAGACCAAGTACATCATCTTCATATTGACTGTCATATAAGGCTTAACTTCATGATGATCAAATTTCAGGACTGTCTTCGCAGATGCTCAATTCAAGTTGCTTAATGGGAAAAAAGGCATACATTGATCCCAATTAGATTCTTATTTATGTTGTTTGCTACAATGCTAGTCTTCAAAATAATAATTAGAAGCTTGCGAATTGCCATGTTGCTTGAGGACTTCCAGGTGGGAGAAACTATGAGGTTCAGCACACCTTAGGCCCAAAGTTGAAACTATTCAAGTCTGAACATCAGGAGGCTCAGGTGAAATATCTAACTAGGAAAATAGTTAACTATATAAAAGTTGCAATTCGCAAGGCCTACCTCTTTTTCAGCAGCTTCTGTTAGGTCCCTGATGCAAGACTACAGTACATCGTATTGAGATAAAAGCCGCAGTTTGATTGCAGTTGTTTCCGCAGATCTCTGCGGAAGCTGTGACCATCAACAAATATATGAGTATGCATTTGGTTCTCTCTGAGAAATTCCTGAACAGGTCCGACTGAAATAGTAGAATCAGATTGCAGAGCTGAATTAAATTGTCCTGGTTGCCATGTGCAAGAAATAATACCTAAAATCACTGAAGTGATACTAAAAGAAATAATCGAATAATGGCCTTTAAAAGGGGTTGGAATCTTGATAATAACAGAGTTTAAGGTTATAAGAAATGAAATGAGAAAAATCGTAGAACTAAAGCAAGCCAATATACTGGCTTATCTGATTCAGTTGGGGAAAAATTACAGCATTTAAAGTTGCTCCAACAGCAAGTGATCCTAGAGCAGCAACTGAAAGCAATTGTGGCAAGCTTGGGTCTATCATCCCTGCAGCAACATCTCCAGCAGCCAGAACAGTGAGAAGTGGAATGACAAAGTCGGGCTTAAGTAAGGACGGGTTTCCATCTTTTGCGGAGGCTCTTACTAACTGTGACTCCCGGCCATCTTTGTGGTTTTTCAGGCACATTGGTTCCCCAGGGAAGAAGTCAGGGGCCTTGGGACTTTAACTTCAAGGGACCCACCTCTCTATAAACATTTGAAGGAACAGCACAAGCAATGGTTACCCTTTCTCCTTGTGCTGGGAGATCAAAAGTTTCAGTAGCAAGCCTGTGCGTAAAGGCCATACCAGAAGGAGTTCGCACCTAAAATATGGATGAAGGTGGAACTAATTAAAGAAGATTTGCAGGGCTCTGTGTATAAACTGAGAATTAGCAGCAAAAACTACAAGATTAGTGAAGAAAGTTACTGACAGTGTGAATAGTATAAAGAGGGTTCAGATTGGTTTCGGTGATAAGCAGAAAATTTTGAAAAGAAATCCTGTCATCACTGATGAAATAAATAAGATGAACAAGTAGCGCTTTGAATGATCATAACAATTTGATACACAAACCAAGTTTTGAATCCAAAAGATCATATCGTCAAAACAGAAAAGCTTAATGACTCAACAAGGTAAAAAATGCGTATCAGAATAGAGTGAACAGCACCAGGAAATCTTTGCTTCAGAATATGCAGAGATTTTAACCCCCTTTTCCATGCAGGAATCTCCATGCTGAGTCCGGCAAGAGGAGTTCCTTAGAAAAAGTGAATGTCCCAGAATCAACGCCATAGACGAATATATTCTGTCATCAACAATAAAACCAAAATGGAACAAATGCAGTTTATTGCTTCAAAGTCTATCAATTTCAACTGATAAACATAGTGCATTCCCGATTGCTTATGCGATGCAAGTTATGGTAAGTTTAAAAAAGTTTCACCACAATCATCCAGTAAAACATTTGATGCTGGCTTTCTATATGAATTTTGTAACGTGTCATTCTCAAAGCATTCTGAGAGTGTACTAAAATATTAAGGTTAAGAAATGGAAAAACAGTATTTATTAAGCAAATGATGCCTTAATCAACCATGCTTAGCTGGTAAGAACTTACCTGGTTGAAGAATAAGTTTAAAACACGGGTTAAAGTAAAAAAAAAAAAAAAAAAAGAAGAAACATTTTACACCTCTTGGGGAAAAGTCAAACATCCCAGAAAGTTAAACATGCAGAAATAAAGCAACCTGATTTATTCTGAGTCAACACTAACTATGTTCCCAGAAACAAGCTCTTACTTGTAGCTACATTTGGCACAACATACAATCTGCAAGGAAAAAAAATAAAACATTCTTGGTCCTAGATACGTAAACATTGGCTTGAACCTCCAAAACTCATGCAAAAAATTCTATAGAGGAGAAGAAAAAAAGCTTAAAATTTCAAGCTACCTTCGAAGAAAAGCTTGTTCCCTTACAACAACAAATTCAGAAAGAAGATATTTTGGAAATAAGAACAATGAAAATCATAAAGGAAAGAGAAGGTTGCAATCTACAAGGCAAGTAAAAATGTACCTTTTTTCCTTGTCGAGACCATAACCTTTTATATTCGGCATATGTGCATCAAGGTTCAAAATTACGCAACTACAAATTTACAATCTAGATTCTGTGACCGCAGTATAATTCTTAATAAACTTTCCAATCCTGGAAGCTGTAAATACAAAACAGGCAATAAACCATTGCCAAGAAACTTCAATGTATTTACCTGAATTCCAAGTTGGGGTAGAGCAACACCAACAGCCATGGCATAAACGGGACATCTTACAGCTTTCCAAAAAGAACCTTGCAAAAAATAAAGTAAAAACAAAAAAGACCCAGAATCAGAATTATGAAAAGGATCACCTTGTATAGCTAGATAAACTTGGTCCATAGTCCACACCACCTCACCAGAAGAGACTCCAACTCGTTAATTATTATCGATCATTCTAAGAGCATCAGAGACCCTTAACGATGCAGCCAAGCCCTGAACTAATTTAGTGTAGATACCAACATCAGGTCTTGGCCATTTTCATATATCAACCAATGGCCCATTCTCATTCGCACCTTTCATCAAAGACATTCCATAAGTACAATGTAACATACAATATATATATATATATCTCAAAATTTTACGGGTTAAATAAAAATGGAAAACCAACCTGGGTCCAAACAAGAACGCATGGCGAGCAAAGCAGACAAAGCCAAGTCAGCATTCTTACGATCAAGCGCAGCGTTGATTATCAGACGGAAATCAGAACCACTGAGCACGCCGTCGTTTTGGTTTTCAGTAGTTTCACTCTGATTCTGAGCGATCAGTTGGAGTGCTTCGTCTGCATCTTTAGTAGCCGAGACTCTGCTCGGTAAATCATTGTTTAAAACGGACTCCTCCTCCTCCCCCACAATGCCGTTCTATTGGGTTTCTTTCAAAGAAGCTATGGGTTTCAAAGTTTTGCTAGTTTTGAGAGAAGAAACGGAATTGGAGTGTAAAAGGAGACCAAAGAGGAACGTTGTTGTTGTTTAGAGAATATTCGGAAAGTTTTGTTTTTGAAAGAGAAAAGCGAGATACCCAAGCAGATGAAGGCTATGTTCAGAGTCATCCTTCCCTTTGTTTTAGAATTCTTAGCTGTTTTTTCGGACCACCAGAAATGCACTTTTTTTTTTTTTTTTTAGAGCAACGAGAAGTTCAGAATACAAATGGGAAGAGCCCCTTTGGCAGCGGATCATGCAAGGGAGACGGTAAAAATTTTGAAATTATAGCGCTGGAAAAATTGGAGGTGCGGGGAATCGAACCCCGTGCCTCTCGCATGCGAAGCGAGCGCTCTACCATATGAGCTACACCCCCGAGTCGACATCAAAGTTTCTTTGTTTTCTTTTCAAGATAATTCAATAATTTGTTTTTCCAGGAAAAATCCCCCCCAAGCCATGAATTCACAAGCCAAAGCTTATTTTGAGTTTTATATATATATATATATATGTTAAAATTGATATTATTAAATGTGAATAAAATAATTAAAACATTATATAATACAAATAAATATCTTTAAATTTATATAATATAAATTACTAATATATTAAACTTTGTATAAATATAAAATATATTAAATAAAATTATTAACAAAAATATACAAATTATTCTATTTAATTTACCATGTGTATATATATAGATATAATATTCTTCCTCGTTGAGGGTTACACCTGCGCACGACGCACAATACGTTTTTCCCCGGCGTAGGGTTATCGAGTTGCTGGGGGTAGTAGAGTACCCAGCTTTGAATTTTAGCAAAGGATAAATGATTTGTCTATCTGCAAATAGGTCGGCTTTAATTGACAAAGTAATCCGATTACAATTAATCCTAATCACGCTACGCTAATTGAGTGCCGCCTCCTAGATATAGGACACATTCATATACATATAAAATTTGATAGTCTAAATACAAACACCAGCCCATGAGAATTTAAAAAGCTGTGAAAGGGAATCCAAAGTGATTTAACATCGATTCGTTAGTAAAAAAAAAGTTTTACATTTGAATTAGCGAGATGAAAGCCCCAAAGGGAGAACTAGGAATTTTTCTGTCAAAAGCGGTTTTCCTTGGAAAATTCGGCCGCCGGTTTTCCGGTGCTCAAGAGAACGGTTCTAAGACAAATAGCAAGTGAAAGAAAACCTGTGTGTGTGTGTGCGTAAAAAATACAGCTGAATTGTCACATTCCCACATAAAAAGGTTGGAAGTAAATTGATATATGATAGCAAAAGTGCTTAAAAAAAGCGCCAGCATCAACAAGTAGATAGAAGAAACTCTCAAAAGTCTCAACAGCTAGTCCTACAGCACAAGGAATATAGCTCACGCACCATCAGTTGCCAAATCGGCCTCTTCCCCAAGGTATTCCTTGTTGAACACCACCACCACCATTACGTCGTACAGCACTGGCCTGTCAGACAATACCCTCAATCGCTGCTCCTTCATATTAGCAAACAGCGAGTCCAGCGTTTTAGGTGTTTGCATTGTAACTACATTTCCTTGCCGCTCCTGTTGTTGCTGATACAAAGACAAATTTCTCACTTGGCATCAATACAGCATTAGCTAATCAATTGAAGCTATATCAAGCAATTACTTTAAAATGACAAACCTAAGAACTGCAAAAGCAAACCCAGCCCAATTGAAATCATTAACAATTAATTTGCAAAGTTAAAGTTGCTTTAAGAGACACAAGTTCATAGAATCAACAATCCAAGTCATGAATATATATATATATATATATATATATATATTATAAACCCCTCGCACACATCCCACAACCAATCATATAACTTTTGTTGAGATAGAAGACTACCTTTGACGTAAAACCTCCGTTTGTTGCCCTCCTTTGGACAGGTGGTGCTCCAATCCTGCACCCACAATTGAAAACCATGAATGGATGGATAACTGAAACAGTATGAAACAATCCAACAGGAGACTTTAACCCAACACGCCCAGCAACCAGCAGCAAACCGCTGAGACTGGAAAACCTTACCATCAGGTGAAGACTAAATTAATTTTCAATAAACAGAAAGCTAAGACAAAACATCTGTAAGATAACTCCTCTATATTCTGCAAATCTTTTCCAATTCAACAACATAATCATGAGTCTAAACCCCACTCTGGAAATGCTTTGCTACCACAAAAAACCGAGAGAAAGCCCTCCAACAGAGTAGCAGAACGGGGGAAAACCTCGAAGGTGAATTATCCAGACTGTCCAACAAGCAGCAAACTTCCATTTGAGTAACCTCCAAGCCCCAACTTGTGAAGAAAATCAACATACACAAAACATGCCACGAAAGGCTGCATTACAGCCGTCAAATTTACATCTAAAGAACAAGATAAAATCAACTTAGCCCTTTCAACATCCCCCAATCCAATATTCTTCCTCTTCCTTATTTTGAGCTCAAAGATTTCAATATGGCACCAGAGACAGCAAGTTTTCTCTTCACGTTATCCATTATAAATCGAGTATCATTGTGGCAAACTATCAGTGGTTTTTAAATGAAGATAAAACCCGGGCATTAATTACGCAGGTAAGAGAAACCATAGAGATGATGAGAAAGATGAAGGCATCAACAGTTTACTGGGAAAAAAGGGCTTGTTAGATAAACCACATGCCTCCAGACTGGATAAACTAGTAGTGTAAGTTGAAGGATATGCAACCTCCCTAGTAGTGTAAGTTGAAGGATATGCAACCTCCCAATGACTAAAGTCATTAATTAAAGAATCTGAAGTGGCCAAAACTACTCGATGCCGAAAATCAAAATCAAAGCAATGACCCAGCAGATGGAACTAGAAACCAATTAGCATGAATGCAAACCCAATTAACAATTCCAGACATGCGAAGAGTTGTCCAATCAAGTAACAAGCCACCTATATGAACAATGATAATCTTTAGAATACACACATACAGCTCTTGCATAATTGCAATTATCACACTCGGTCTCACGGTTTTCTACATCCACCTTCTTCAAAAATGATAACCATATTCAACACTTGCTATAGATGCTTCAATATTCAACCCAAAAGGCAGAAATCAATCCTAAAATAGGCAACACTTAACCTGCTTAAGGGACTTTTGCATGCCATAGATATGAAGCTTATAATACAAGCATGCTATTTTGGGTAGAGTGAACAATAAGAAGGCAAACACTTCATGAACGAAAACCCCAAATTTGGCAACTTTTCCACGGGAAACCTAATCACATATTTGGGAGTTCCACATAACATGCAACCTGAAATAAGTTAACCAGGACCACATTCCAGAGGTCATCAGTTTTGTAGAAACCATGATTACCTGCAGCAACGATTCAACAATAAAAATCAGTCATCAGATGGGTGTAGTTGTTATAAACAGAACTATTAAAGCAACTAGAAATGATAGCTGCTAGCACAAAGTAAAATATAAGCTATTAGAAATCTATATACCTTGGCTTGTTCAGATTAGCCACTCTGCTATCATTAAATGCTCTAACTCGAATTGGGGCAACTGCAGCTCTACGTGCAGCCTCAGCTGCCAAAGGAAATTGGTTCCGGAAATTTGACCTTCTTTGAGCGAGAACTCCCTGATTAACATAGAAGAAGCAGAAATGAGGAAAAAAAGCGTTGAAGTCGATTGTGCACAAAGAACAAATTACAAATTTATCAACAATGGAAAAAACAATCACACACCTGTCTAAGAGAGGACCGTGAGTCCATGTATTGTTGCACCCTCAAAGCCTTCTCTTTAGCAGATTACTCATAGGTTTCTGACTCTTATTCTGATGGAAAAACGAAAGAAACAGATTAAATATCAACTTAAACATGTAGAACAACAAAAATGTGTTTCTTGAGTAAGAAAAATCTTACCGGCACCCTTCACTGCTTCTTGGGTTTACTTGAAGTATCTTTTGACATTTTTATGATATCATCTGAGACCATAGAAAATAAAAACTAATCACCAAACCATTTCCCCCTAAAGAACATCAAAAGGCACACACAGCTAATAACTAACCCAACTTCATGTCCATTTTATTTTCTGTGAGGGCGATTGCTTCACTTTTAAGTGGTTTAGACGCCATCTGACAAAGTAAACAGCAATAATAATTAAAAAAAAAAAGTGGATGGAGATAGTTAAAACAAGTAAAAGAAAAAAAGAAACATTTTAAATAACAAAGAAAAAGCCAGCTCAATCTTAAAGAGATAAAGCAAGAAAACCTTACTGGAATTTTTTTTGGGGGGGGGGGGGAGGAGGACCTTTTAAGTAATTCTAAAATCCAAATTACAAAAGGAATTAACTTCCATAATACATACTTATCCAAGTGTATTCGCTACCGAAAAGTTATATTTAGGAAACCCTAAAATTTTCTAGAATTAATCAAACTTAACCCAAAAAAAAATTCCGCTCACGAAACCAACCTACAACTGAAATAACATATAAATGAACTTAAAAAAAAAAAAATTAAAAAGGAAAGAAGCATGGTCAGCCGACAAGAGTTTCCGCAGGTTTTCAGCTAATCAAGAAAGCACTCAGCAAACAAACAACACAGAAACCGATTTGCATATTATATTAGAGAGATTCAAGAAAAAAAATAAAGGATTTGACGAGAGAAACTTACCGAGTTTGAAAAGTGAAATTAAACGAGGAACTTTGATGAGGAAAGCGACGAATTTAACACTTGGGTGAAGCTGGGGTTAGTGTTTTCGAACTTACTCCTCGAAAGCGAGGAAACAGTAAAAGGGAAAAAATATACACATATTTTGGAAGGAACGCTTTAGATGCTTCGCGGTTAGCCAGCTGCCCAGCAGCCAAAACAGTAGGTCGGAGCCGATTTTTAGGCCTGTTGGCTTCGCGGATTTCAAGTTTACATTAAAATTCAATCGTTGATCGTTTAATTTAATACAATTAGATTTCAAGTCCGCTTTTAACTGGGGATCATAATTATTACGTCATAAAAGTTATGTGGGTTATTAAATATTCTAACACAGCCCGACGAACGTTACGTATTTATAAACATATTATAATTATTATAATATAATTAATTAATTATAATTTAAATTTAAATAAAATATATATAAATATAAATAAATTTATTATTTAAAATGTAAAATTTTATATAATTTTATATTATAATTAAATAATTATAAAATTATAAAAATATTATAAATAAAATAATTTCTCGAATCATGATCGTTTAATTTACTCATGTATATATATTTTTTATTTTTTAAATTTTAATTGTAGCTTTTGTGGCTTGCTATTTACTTTTATTTATTTTTTTATATTTAAAGTTTTTAAATAACTTTATAATTATTTATATAATTAATGTTTTTATCAAATTATTTATGTGATTCTTTAATAATTTTATTTATTTTTAATATAAGTTGTTAAATGTATTATTTTTTTAAATATAATGATAATTATTTAAAATAAAAAATCAGATAAATAAAATATACATAATATATATTTTATATTTTTAAAGTAATATTTTAATGAATATTTTAATTCTCATTTCATCATATATAATGATTAATCTAATTGTTACAACTATATTTAATCCCATCAAAATTAATCGATAATTCGACACCTGAAACAATTCACTAAACTTTTAAGAGTTCTAAAAACTATGGTCAAAAAATAAACTAGGACGTGAACCGTAAACGGGAATTTCATCTAGGTCCAAAAACCATTGGACTGGTCCAGTTCAAGCCCAAAATGAAAATGATAGTTGTCGAGAGCCTTAAAGCCCAAGAGGTGCTCGAAGGTTTTTATTTTAAAAAAATTGAATTTATTCAATATATTAATAATATATAAATTTATAAACAATGAATCAAATAATATATTATCATAAAAATTTTTAAAAATAAATAAAAAATAATTTTTATTTTAACGAAAAATCGTAATTTAATGTATTAATTATAAATATTAAAAATTATATTGCTTTGGAATTTGGGATATTAATTTGATTGGATCTAAAACAAACGGCATTGACTTAATAAATCCCAGTCTCTGCTAAATATTGAAATCAAAACACGCGTTATTAAAAGTTTTAAGTATTTCAATTAGCAGCGAAGACTGAGTCAGAGCAGTGGGAACCCATTTCTTTTATCAGCAAAGCTGAATCGAATGAGGTAAAGCCGAAGCCCCAGTTTTCTTTTCACAAACTCATTTGTCTAACATTGATAACAAGTCTCTGCCATGTCTTGGTAATCCCTTTTAGTTCTAAACTTTTTTATTGTT
>JBBYHM010396614.1:0-11680 GCA_038381775.1 Adansonia rubrostipa | reverse complement strand
ATTTTTATAATTATATTTATAATTATATATTTATATAAATTAATAAATTAATAATACGTGTTATATAAATTTGATATATTTATATAATTTTATTTAACAAAAAAAAGATATTTTATGTTATCAATACATAAAATTATGAAAACATATTACCGACTGAGCATTAGCACAATGATATACATACTAAGCAACTTTCAAAAAAATTACAAGCTCCAAAAAATTGAGAAACATATTGCATATGATTTATATTAAATCATCATCTTATAAAAGTTAAAAGTTGAATTAATTAGATTGGATATGTAAATAATGAAATTATTTATTATATTCATATTGGAAATGGTTGTCGATTAAGAGGAGGAAGATTGTGCAGGTTTTTGACCTAAATCTATAAATTATTATTATTATTAGTTTAAATTAGAAGGGTAGCATGTGAAAATTTAATTTTTTTTTTATTTTCTTTCTTCGTAGAAGGATATGATATAAATATAAATATAAATATAAATAAATGAATTATTGTATGAAAGGGTATTTCTCAAAACGTTTTTTTTTTCATTGATAATACTAAAAATCTCGATTAATTATCTGAAAATTTACCTTAAATTTAATCAAACATGAATTGAAGGGCAATTACGCGTGATATTTATTTATTTATTTATTTCGCATTATCAATTTTTATTTTAATAGTACATTTGAAAAAAAGAAAGAAAGAAAGAAAGAAAGAATGCAAGCAATGTATATAATATATATATATATATATATTATAGTATATATATATATATATTGTCTACCCACCCCCACCAATCTTTGGATTTTGTGTTCTTTATTTTTTCAATAGTCTCATCTCTCTCCGTTTAATTATCTCTTCATTTCTTTACTGTCACTGTTCTCATCTCTCTAAGCGCCCAACAAAAAAGAAAAAACCTTTGGAAATCTTGGCCTTTTTAGCAGTGTGAATTCACTGCTGGAGAACACCTGCTTTTCTATTTAGAAAAAAAACAATCTGGAAGTTATTTAGACCCATTACTTTTCCCATAATTTTTTTCTTTGGGTTTTTGTTTTTGTTTGCTTGGGCTTCTTCAAATCGAGAGAAGCTCTGCAAATTTTGGAATTTTTCTTGAAAATTTTTTTGGGGTTGTATTCGGTAGTAGAAATGTGGAGCAAAGAGCTGTTTTTCTGGGTTCTAAAACCTATTGGAGAATCGATGGTGATTTGATGGAATTATAGGAGTTAATGCTTTACTTTTTGGACATTTCATGGAGGTAATAATCCGGTTTGGTTCAAGCACCGTAACCAGATTTGATTTTAAGCTTCGATTTGCTGCTGTTATATTGGAGGTAAAGCTTCGATTTCACTGTAAATTTATTTTTTTCCAAAAAATAAAAAAGAGAAAAATCTCCCAAACTGATTGAATGGTATAAAAAGGCTATGATAATTTATGGGTTTTAATTGTAAAAATAAAACAGGTTGCAGAACTCTTGGGGTTACTGAGAAAATCAGTTCGAAAATGAACAGATTTCTCGAAATTTGCTGTTTAATACTTTAAAAGATTTTCTTCTTTGCTTGTTTTTTTCTTCTTCATATAAAGATGAGATTCATTTGTATGCTTCATAGTTTTATTTTTATTTTATTTATTTATTTTACTTTCTATTTACTTTTTTTCGGGGTTCTTTCCTTTTTGGAAGCTTTTCACTTAGGGTTTACTTGGTGGATAAAACTGTGAACTTCTAGTTGAATTAGCTGTTGAATTTTGAAAACTGGCAGGATTCATACATCTAAAGTTTTTGTCGTTGCCCCAATTTTATTACTTATGAATTATTTGAAATTGGAAATTTTCGGGGTAAACCCTACATCAAGTAGCTGAATTTGAGCCCATGATTTGCAAAAATATAATCTTGGGGCTGGTATTAGCCACTCTTGGTTTGGTTTTATTAGATCCATTGTTGCATAGAGCTTTTCTTAGCCTCTTTGGTTTTAGTTTCTGATTCTGGGGTTTATTGTTTGTCCAATTTCCTTTAAAACTCAACCTGTTCTGATGTTACTGCAGATTTTATTGATATTGTTATGGTTTGAAGCTGCTACCGCAAAATTTCGGGGGCATCATCTGCAAAGGGAAGGCCCAGAAAGAGGAAGTGCTGAAAATGTTGTCTCACATTCATGTATTCATGACCAGATAATTGAACAGAGGAAGCGACCAGGTCGTAAGGTTTATTCAGTTACCCCTCAACTTTACGAGCACTCTGGTATCTCAAATCACGTACATCACACAGGAAGGTCTTTGCTCGGGATTCCTGAATTGCTTGGGCATCCAAGGGATGCTAAGCAACCTATAAGAATTTTCTTAAATTACGATGCTGTTGGCCACTCACAGGATAGAGATTGTCGAAAAGTTGGTGACATTGTGAAGGTGGGTGCTATTATGTCCTTGGTAAACTCTGTAGCATTGTAATTCTGGTCATGATTTTGAATCTAATGTTGGGTAGTTGGTGTTTGCTTTCTATGTTTTTCTGTTGTTCGGTTTTTTTATTTTACCAGCTTGGGGAACCTCCTTCAAGTTCTCCTCCTGGCACACCTTTCTGCAATCCTCATGGTGATCCTCCACTCTATGGTGATTGTTGGTATAATTGCACTTTGGAAGATATATCTGGGGAGGATAAACGTCGTCGCCTTCGCAAGGTGTTAGTTTATACATTCTACAAACACATTTGCTTTCTTTGAGTTATGATTAAGCCAATGCTAACTTTTGAAAGAAATTTAATGAAGGCTCTAGGGCAGACAGCTGACTGGTTCAAGAGAGCCTTGGCTGTAGAGCCTGTGAGAGGGAATTTGAGATTGAGTGGATATTCTGCCTGCGGACAAGATGGAGGTGTACAGCTTCCTCGTGAATATGTTGAAGGTATCTCATTGTGGCCTCTGAGAGCACTTTTCTGTTAGGTAATTTAGGTTCATTTTTTTGTAACCACTATCTTTATCAAACATTTCCTGCAGAGGGTGTTGCTGATGCGGATTTGGTCCTTCTTGTGACTACAAGACCTACCACGGGTAACACTTTGGCATGGGCAGTAGCATGTGAACGTGACCAATGGGGCCGTGCAGTCGCTGGTAATTTCATGTTGGCCCATCTCTTAAGTGTAGAATATGTTGCTGTTGTGTGCAGTAGAAATACTAAATCAAAATCAATGGTGTACCTCTGTCTTGTAGGTCATGTGAATGTTGCTCCTCGACATTTAACGGCTGAAGCAGAGACTTTACTTTCTGCTACTCTTATCCATGAGGTTTTGTGATGTTAATTTTATGAATTTGGAGGAGTATAGAAGGAAATTGCATGTTCTAAGCACCATCGTTGTTTTAATCCAGGTTATGCATGTTCTTGGCTTTGACCCACATGCTTTTGCCCATTTTAGGGACGAGAGAAAAAGGAGGCGTAGTCAGGTAATTCAATGGCCTTTATTATGAATATGCCCTTGAGACATTAAACCAGTTTGCACGGTAAGCTTTGTATTCTGAAGTAAAGGCTGAAATTCACATGTTCATTAACTTTGAAATCAGACTCAAATTAAACTTTTTGTACTCTGTGATTTCTATTCATACTAATTCTTTTGACACTCTTTTGCGTATGTCTTGTTATTACCAATAAGAAAAGCATATCTTACTTATTAGTCATCTGTGTATTTCATGTATTTCATGAACACAGTTTTAGAACCTCACTATCACATGGTTATATCTTTATCCATTTGCAGGTGACTGAACACATCATGGATGAAAAGCTTGGGAGGATGGTAACTCGAGTGATGCTTCCGCGTGTTGTCATGTATTCACGACATCATTATGGGGTATTTCTAAATTCTTTGTTGTGCTCGGTTTTGTGTTCTTAGATTACTGAAAAAACACGATGAGAAAATTGAACAAGTAGTTGATGATAGTTTAATCGACAGACATTCTCAGAAAATTTTACTGGCTTAGAGCTAGAAGATGGTGGTGGACGTGGTACATCAGGTATTCAATTCTGTCACTCTTATTTGTGTCTCTCTCTTCTCTATTCAGGCATTGGTACTCATGGAAACTCTCTTAAAGCTAGCGTACAATAAATTTTATGATTCTTAGTGGTAGATGCAGCAGTTTAGGAGTTTGGTCCTTACTTCTTAATGTTTGAGTGATGACTTGGCTGCAGGATCTCACTGGGAAAAAAGGCTTTTGATGAATGAGATAATGACGGGATCTGTGGATACAAGATCTGTAGTTTCAAAAATGACTCTGGCGTTATTGGAGGATAGTGGATGGTATCAAGCTAACTTTAGCATGGCAGATCGTCTTGATTGGGGTCGCAACCAAGGAACTGATTTTGTTACTTCGCCTTGCAATCTCTGGAAGGGGGCATACCATTGCAACACAACCAATTTGTCTGGCTGTACATATAACAGGGAAGCAGAGGGTTACTGCCCTATTGTAAGTTATAGTGGGGACTTACCTCAATGGGCTCGGTATTTTCCTCAGGCTAACAAGGGTATGTTCTTGTAGAGTCCTTTTTATTTTGTCGACTTTATGTTCTTGAGGCCCTCAGATCTATTTTTATGACCTGTATACTCTTATGAAATGAAGATTGAAAAATCAATGTATTAACATATGTAAATTTGAATTTATAAATTACGCATAGGGCAAAATTATTTTTAGTTTTGGTTCACATCGACATGTTCCTAAGGTGATTCTTTTATTCTGTATGCAACTTGCCCTCCTTGCGAGTCCATGAACTTCTTTTATTGACTTTTGCAGGTGGTCAGTCCTCGCTGGCTGACTATTGCACTTACTTTGTGGCTTACTCTGATGGATCTTGTACAGACACTAATAGTGCAAGGGCTCCTGACAGAATGTTAGGTGAAGTGAGAGGGAGTAACTCCAGGTTTGTTTTGACCCTAAAATGTAAAAACTTTACTGGGACTCTGTTTAAACTTTTCCTTTTACCTTAGGCATAGCTAGAACTTTTGAGGCAATGGCTGATGAATTTTCCTTTTATGATTACATAGGTGCATGGCTTCATCCTTAGTACGTACAGGTTTTGTGCGGGGTTCTATATCCCAAGGAAATGGTTGTTACCAGCACAGATGTGTAAATAACTCATTAGAGGTATGGATTGGTATTTGTAAAGCAAAGTTTTATACTTGGTAATTTTTGAGTAAAAAGCACCTTTCAGCTTGTGATCTGTGATCTTTGTATGCTCGAATTCTGTCCAATACTGATTTACTGCAATGTCCTAACTCCAAATAACAAAAGATCTTTTTCCTTCATGGCCCGGCTGACTGAAATATACCTTTTGTTTATAGCAGTAAAAGTTAAAGCTGGCAAAGAATCAGTTGAACTTTAAGTTTATGCTCTTTCCCTCCTAAACTTTGTCATTAGTTTTGTTAATGATTGTTCTTTTAGGTTGCTGTGGATGGTATTTGGAAAGTGTGTACTAAATCTGGTGGACCAGTTCAGTTTCCTGGTTTTAATGGTAATTTCGATCAACTGACTTTTTCATCAATAAGATTTATCTTATATTCACTAATAATTTCTTTTTATGTTCTTATCTGCAGGTGAACTGATTTGTCCTGCTTACCATGAACTCTGTATCACTGGCCCTGTTTCCACATCTGGGCAATGTGCCAATTCTTGTAATTTTAACGGTGACTGTGTCAATGGAAAATGTCATTGTTTTCTTGGGTTTCATGGTCACGATTGTAGTGAAAGTGAGCTCCAGGATCCTTCTTGATTGCGTTATTTAGCTATGCATAAGATAAAACATGGTATAAGAAATCTCTTCTATGCTAATCCTTTTAAATAAACTGATGTTATTTTTCTGGCCTGTGTTATGTAATTCTTAGGATCTTGCCCTGGCAATTGCAATGGGCATGGAAAGTGCCTTTCAAATGGGGTCTGTGAATGTGAAAATGGTCGTACTGGCATTGACTGCTCCACCGGTAATGTGTTTACTTATTTATTAAATATTTTAGTCGGAAAGTATTCCTGCAGTTTCCGAATAGTTTTTTTATGTCACTTTAGGAGTATACTCATTTTCTATCCTTTTTAGTGGTTTTTTTTTTTTCCGTAAGTTTCGGTCTTTGTGGAGGAAAAGTTGAGGCAGTTCTGCTTCTATATTGCGTCAGCTTTGCATGAACTCTTTTAAAGCGTCTTTACTCGCATTGTTAAGCATACAAATACAAGATACGCATTTTTTAAAAAAATTATTGAAACCATTTCTTGCAGTGCATATTGAATTCTTCTCATACATATGTTGGGGGTGAAAATGCAATCAATTATTGCCATTTTTGTTTCCTCTCTCTTACCATTTTACTTTGAATTATACACCAGCCGTTTGCGACGAGCAATGCAGCCTCCACGGTGGTGTCTGCGACAATGGAGTTTGTGAGTTCCGTTGCTCTGACTATGCAGGCTACACATGCCAGAACAGCTCAACACTCCTCTCTAGCCTTTCGGTATGCAAAAACGTGTTGGAGAGGGAGTTGTCTGGGCAACACTGTGCACCCAGTGAGGCAAGTATATTACAGCAGTTAGAAGAAGTTGTTGTCATGCCCAATTACCATCGCCTTTTCCCAGGTGGTGCTCGGAAGTTGTTTAATAATGTCTTTGGGAGCAGTTACTGTGATGCAGCTGCCAAGCGACTCGCCTGCTGGGTAAAGTATCTCACCCCTGCTCTTCTGTTTCCAAGCACTATCGTTTCGCACTAGTTGTTATTGACAGTGCCATTTTGGTTCTCGTGTCCTTATCGATAATACTATATGACCAGATTTCGATCCAAAAGTGTGATAATGATGGTGATGACAGACTACGGGTATGCCATTCAGCATGTCATTCATATAATATAGCATGCGGAGCATCACTAGATTGCTCAGATCAAACTCTCTTTAGTAGCGAGGAGGAAGGCGAGGGCCAATGCACCGGATTTGGCGAGACGAAACTTTCCTGGTTTAATCACTTCCGAAGTAGTTTATTTTCAAGCAATACGGCTGTTAAAGGAATGTAAAATATAGGCAGTTTAAGCCTCCCCCCAAACTGCCCTTTTTTTTTCCCCCACCCAAATCCCCTATTCTCCCCCTCCATTTTCTAGGGTTCCAGGGATCCAGTGTAGGAAAGGTGGCACTTAATGCTGTGCCCTAGGTATAGAGTTTCTTTGTGTTTGGCCCAAAATTTCTATTAGAAAATTCGGGCATGATTAGGCTTCCCAAGCCACGTGTAGAGAAAATTGAAAATGTATCGAAAAGCAACGAAAAAAAGAAAGAAAAAAGAGAGAAAGAAGAAAAAATGAAAAAGCGATCGATGTTCGGCCGAAGGCCTTGAAGGGTAATGAGAAGTCTCATATTTTTCTGTATTTATTCATACTTCTCCGCTTGTTAAATGGTTAGTGGGTTCACTCATCTAAGGAATATAGATCATATCTTTTTTTTCATCCCTTTTTGACATGACTGAATCCGAGTTAGAATTCCCTTAAAAAAGGGCGAATTTGATTTTTTTTTTTTTTAAATTTGTGGGGTCGTCAGTCATGTACTGTTTGCAAGAATAACTGAATAACACAATAGGGTAAAGCCCTCTCGAAGCTTAACCTTTTGTTTTTGAATTGAGATTAAATCATGTTTGAGGCTGAGTTAAAAAAAACTATGTTTACGAAGGGATGCAATGATGAAGTTGGGTGGGAAAAGGGAATCTCAACATACGCAAAATAAGGTTGCCAAGAGCCGGCGATGTGTTTCATTTTACTCGATTTAACCGACTTTTGAATCATATGCTTCCAACTGACTTTGATGACAGAAACAGACAGCCAACTACTTTTCTTCTTTAGGAGATAAAATTAATATGCCTTAATTAATATGCCAAAGAGCCTGTTAAGTTTGCACCTGTATTAATTCAAAGTATCACTTTCAGAAGCTTATCTTGCATGTTTTGAATTCAGTTGAGTTGCATTTTTAAAATAGTTTGAACACAATACAAAAATGTGATTAACATAATATGTTTTATACGTATATTATATTTTTATTTAAGATTTTGATATATGTAATAAATTTTTATCGTATTTATATTTACAAAATTAACGTAAAAAAATACGAAACACTATGGGTAAGCACAAATTGTCAAATCAACTACGCCTGCAAGGACACTTGCCCCCTTTATCCTATAAAACAGAACTGCAGAAGGAACAAAAACCAAAAAACAAAAGAAACAAAATCACAGCATACAGAATTCAAGACATTGCAGTTGGGTTCAAAGGCAATAATTTTATTGAAACTTGCAATTAAAATGTCATATAGTGAAAAATTATTCATCTTTTGTTCCCTTACCATAAGGCAGAAGTTTAAGAAAGCTTAGAACCGGCATCGGGCGAATTTTATAATGAGTAATGTAAGCAAGATATAGACAAGCTAAGCTTACATATATCATATACAGCTTTGAAGAAAAGGTTAGACAAGTGAATATGGTTGTCAGGGAAATTATCACTGTAAAATTTAGTAATGACTTTAAAGTAGAGAGTTGTTCTTCAGCTCTTTCGTCAGGGAAATGGCCCTGAGATTTGAAATCCGACAGCAATTGGTCCTTGAGTTTGAATCTATCAATTAACCAAGCAGCAGCCTCTGCATTGGATGCTGGGATCTCTTTAACAGGGATACGTCGTACGTGAATGTGAACCTCTGATGGATCCACACCAAATACATTGTCCAGAAAGAAGGGGCATTGATGCTTATACGCAATACTCAAATCGTAAACTGCATATGAACCAGAACATAAAACGGCATAAATTTTAGAAGAAGCTATGTCAACAGAAATGCTCAAATAAAGCCAAAAGAAATAGAAGCCATGAATTCATCATCTAACATATTCACAACGTCAGCCAAAACTTAGTAAGATGGCAATAGACAAAACAAAAACATTGAGATAAATGAACCTGCATCCAAAGAGTCCCGAAGTGTTTCCAAGCAAAGGCAAAACCCCCTTGTTTTTGGTAGCAGCAAATTTGTCAACACTGGCAGTCCAACTTCAGCCGCAAACTTCTGACTCTTCCTGCATTTTTCTTCACTACACCGAATGGCAAACAAAATGTTAATACTTGTCATGGAAAATTCAAGGGTAGCAGGTCTCTTCTAAAAATGCATCACTTTCTGAGTTGAAAATCATGGATAAACTGATATAAGATGCAAAAAACATTCACTGGCATGTATTTGAAAAGATGGAGCCTAATATAACTCTATTTATTAGAAAGTTCTATAACTGCAAAAGAGAATGGATCTTAACGTTTTGATAAAGATAATCGGTAACATCAACTTTTGGATATTTGGTTTAGTTATAAATGAATCAATGCGATATAGAATTAAAAGGAATACTGAAAAGTACGTAAAATCAGTTCCTTCAGGGAAAAGAGCAAGCCATAAAGGATCTCGAGGGTTCTTAAAAGTTGAAAGCATTTGGTGCATGACATATTCATCAGTTTCCCACTTTCTTTCTACCGAAATGAACTCCAACATGTGAAATCCCCAACCAAGGACGGGTAGTTTCATCAGGCTGCTCTTAAGGATATACTTGATGTAGCCCAGGCAGCCCTTACGCATTGCAAGATCCCACAGGTACATCCAATCAACTTCGGTTCTGTGATTAACAATAAGTAAAACACGTTCCTTTTGTGGAACATTATCCCCAGAGAAAACCACTTTGGTCCTGTTTATTTTTTCAAAAAGAAAGGGCCACATAGCTAGCCATAGGCCAAAGAAGAAGGACGTTGCCTTCCTACAGTAATGTATGCTGAAAAATCGCAATAGGACAGCCCCAGGTCCCAAATACGTTAGCAACATAAAAGCAGTAGAGAGGAACACCAGTAAACATACCAGACCCCTCAAAAACCTACAAGGAGTCAAAGGGCGGTGCTTTAATTTATCATTAGATTTGAGGGGTCTGCAAACTTCCATCTTGTTCTGCAGCTGCTCAAAGAATCCCCCCTTCTATAAATAGACAGCCGCAATAACGGTTTCAGTCACTCAAGTCGTTCCTAGAGTTTAAGATCAGAGAAAAAAACAAATAGCAAGTGAAATTCATATCCACGACAATTCTAAAGAACAAAATGCAAATCTGCTTCTAAACAAAAAGAAAAACATTAACCAATCGCCTCATACCAACGACTATGAAAAGGTATAAGTAAAGCAAATCAGTCTTCAAAGAAATCAAGAATCTAGAACAATCCTTCCAAGGTCGTAACTCACATCCTCAAAGGGATGACTCATGCTACACGTTCATATTGGAAGTTGGAAGGCGATATATTTTGAATTGAGTTACAGCTTGGTACTGCTAATAATCCTTCCATTGGTAACAACCAGACATGTATTCTACAAGGGATGGGTACTCAACTACAATTGTGAAGACTGGTATAGACAAATACATAAAGCATTGACGAGAAAGGCTAAAGACAAACTGATTTCTTGGAATATATATATATTCAAAGAGATTTTTGCCAGCGATTGCGTGAGCTAGCCATTGAAAACGAAAGAGATCTATAATGAACGTGTGGCTCAGAAATTGGAACTTTAACCCGGATTTATCTTCGAAGGCTAGAATATTAGTATATTAATACAAAGCTGTCAACTTCTACAACATATTCATGACTTTAATTGCAAGTAACAGAAACAAATTACCAGAATTCTCCTTTGCAAGTCAAGTCATTGGCATTAGGTATAAGAAACTTCGTATTCTGTCAATTCTAAGGCGAATTATAAGGCTTTACAAAGGTTAGGAAAAATAAGCAACTATGGGTCAAATTAATCATCATTAACATATACGGCAACACTAGCAGTAAATAAATATATATATGGTAGTTACAGCTTATACCCTTTCTTTCTTGGTATATTAATTATTATGTTCTTTAATTCAGTAAATGCATTTATTACAAATTTGTCCACTTGCAGGAAAAAAAACTAAAATAAATAAACAAAGAAAAAGAAAAAAAAAACATATGAATTGGAGAAATCAACACAGATTCTGCACAGACAATGACAATCGAATCTTAAAATATACGGAAATTTCTAATCCAATGAATAAATGGATGGATGCAAAATAAAACATGGAAAAACGGAAAATCGATAACAAAAATAAAAATAAATAAAATTTAATAGTACCTCGTGTCTTGAAAAGAAGAAGCGGGACGAGAAGGAAGGAGAATTCGTTTAGAGATTTGATAATGGAAGAGATAAAAGATAATTCGAATTCTATTTTTTTTTTCTAAAAAAAAAGAGATAGAAAAGTCAATTGAACAGGGGGTTGCGTATTTAAAGATTTGGATTAGAGAAGACGAAGGAAAGTGTAAGATGGGATCGGTATTAGTACAAATTTGAAAGCGGTCGAGTGAGGACGTTTTTTGGGGCTGGAATCAGGAAAACGTGGAGGAAGAGGCATTGACTTTGATGCCTAAATTATTATTAGTGGAACCCCGACCAACCATTAAATTTGTAAAGTTCGTGGAAAAGGAAAAGCAGGCTTTGGAGATTTGGAATTTTGGGGCTTTGGAGGTTAGAGGGGGATTTCCAAAGCCTTGTCAATGCATTGCTTGCTAAAGCAGCATTATTCTCTTGGAAACTTCTCTCCCCTTTCCCTTCCATTTCAATCAAGGCAGGAATTATAGTCCGATGTGGACTTCTTCTCCCATTCTTAAAACTATCGT
>JBBYHM010396603.1:0-11757 GCA_038381775.1 Adansonia rubrostipa | reverse complement strand
TACAATACTTGAAGAAATTTTTTATTAAATTTTATTTTAAAATCATATAAAGTCAAAGTTAGGTTATAAAATTCAATTAAAAATTAAAATTGGACAAAATTCAATTAAAAAAATAAAGTGAAAAAATTCAATATTAAATTAAACTATAGTAATAAATTTTTATTTAATTTAAAAGTATAATTATAAATATCAATAAAAATAAAATAAAGTGAAAATTTTTAATATCCAAGTATAGTATGATAAAATATTTATCCTTTAACTTAGTAATTAGTTACTTGTATTATAATTGTTGTAAATGATATGTAAGCTGCCACTTCGTGGTAGTTCTGGCTTTTATTTTTGCAACTAACATTTTGTTCTGAGTTTTGATAAGGAAAACAAAAAATTGTGCTAAATAAAGGGGGGAAGAAAAAGTAAAAGGAAAGAAATGAGAAGGAGAGGAAATGCTCGGTTCATTGGATTGGCGAATCAGAGACAAAACAAAAGAGTGGACTGCCAGAGGAAAACCATCACGGCCACTAGTAAAGTTAGAAACATTTTTATTTTTATTATTTTTTTGGCATAAAATAAATTTTTAAAAAATTATTGTTTTTTTATTATTGAAATGATTTTATGTAAAATTATTTTTAATTAAATCTACATTAATATATAAATAATTGATCAAATGCACTTATTATTTTGTTTTGATGGAAAAAAAACGTAGAATAAAAGAAAGGAAAACTAAAAACCAATTCTAACTGCAAGAGGATAAGGGCAATATGAAGAGAGAGTGGGCCCGGTGGGGAAAGCTGAATGCAGGCTTTTGAGCTTTTTTCTTTTATAAAAATGAAATTGTCGGTGAACCGTGGATTTTTGATAGACTGCAAAGCCAAGTTAATGAGCAAAGGAGAGCCTCCTAAAGCTAAAGCCTTGAGCTAAAAGCTAAACTTGCAAAGCCTAAGCGAGAAGTCCCCCTCTTCCTTTTTGTACTTCCCGCACCAGGTCTCCTGCAATAACGAGCTCATCTCTCTGGAACAGTGGAATTCTCCTGTAATTTTCAGGTTCTTATTTATAGAGACAAAAGAAAAGTAACTGTTATTGTTTTCATTGATCAGATATATATGAATCAGGGAAAAGAGGAAATGAACGGTGTTGATGATGCATACGGTACGATGGAGTCGCAGTACATGCGGAGACACCACAGGCACGAGGTCAGAGACGACCAGTGCACCTCTGCTCTTGTCAAACATGTCAAAGCTCCTGTTAATCTCGTATGTTTGTCTCTGTCTCTGATTCACCTCTTCTGTCTCTCCAAATCTCTCTCTCTTTTTTTTTTTCCTAGTACTAACTGTCTCTCCGATTTGTTCTATTTTGTCACTGCCCCTTAGGCCGTTGACTTTTTTTTCTTTCTTTCCCATGGATCTGGTACAATCTGCATCACTTTTTCAGCTTTAAATTTAATTGTTAAAAAGAAACTCAAATTTATGCTCATGTCGGAAATTTAATAGATAAAACTAAATCTATGAGTATTTAATGTTTTTCATATTTTTCAAAGATTTAAAAAAAAAAAAAACCAACTTCTTTAGTACTGTCATTATAACTTAGAAATAATATTTTTATTTTCTAATAGGTGGTTTTAGTACTTTATAATTTTTATAATTTTTTTGTGACAATATTTATAATATTTATTAATTAATTTTATTGAAACTAATAATAATGGTTGGTTATGGTGCGATAAATTATGGATAGGTATGGTCATTGGTAAGACGGTTTGATCAGCCGCAGAAGTACAAGCCGTTCGTAAGCAGGTGCACCGTGAAAGGGGACCTTGGAATCGGTAGTGTTAGAGAAGTCAACGTTAAATCCGGCCTTCCAGCCACCACCAGCACCGAACGATTAGAACTTCTTGATGATGAAGAGCACATTCTCCGCATCAAAATCGTCGGCGGCGACCACCGCCTCAGGGTACAAACAACAAATTTTCTTCCTCTCCCTTTTTTTTGGTTTTAACTTAAAAGAATTAAAAAAGGGATTTTTTTTTTTTTTTTGTAATATGGTATTTTTGCAGAATTATTCTTCAATCATGACGGTCCATTCTGAGGTTATTGAAGGAAGGCCAGGGACAATGGTGATCGAATCATTCGTTGTCGACGTGCCGGAAGGGAACACCAAGGATGAAACTTGTTACTTTGTGGAGGCTCTAATCCGATGTAATCTCAAGTCATTAGCCGATGTTTCAGAGAGGATGGCCGTGCTAGATCAGACTGAGCCTATCAACCGATACTAATCAAGAAACTGGAATTTTGATCACCACTAGCTTTTATGGATTGAGATGGAGTTGGATTTAATGACCTGAACAAGTTTGGATAAAATGCTATCGCTCTGCTTTTTTACTTTGTCATGGGAGACCCCTAACAATCTTTTTTTCCCCTGCTTTCTTTGTATAACGCCTTAGTAGTTATATAAATATGTAAGGTTTCAAATTCATAACATTGGCCTCCAAGTTTTCTGTTGTAGTTAATGTGGTCGAAGAAGATGAGGTTCTTTTTTCACTGTTAATGTTTCTGGTTATCTGGGTTTTGTCCGATGGTGCTAATGTACGTTACTACGGTCTTGTTTGTAAATATTTATGTAAAATAAGAAAAGATGGGGGCTTTATTTTCATATCGTAGCTTCACGATGGATTTGGAGATCCATTTTAAGTAACCGTTCTGCCCTTTTTCTTTGTTTTGTACTTATTGGTGTCCTTTCAATAATTTCTTCTTGGGATTTTTCTGCTTGTTTTGGTATAACTATTAATGTGTGCTTTTATTTTTTATTTTTAACTTTTAAGCACTTTGTTAAGTATAATATTTGTTGAGTTCTCAGCCTTCGAATTTGAGTGCAGAAAGTGCGGGTACACTAAGGAAATGCACCAAGGTTGGGGCGGGTGGGGGTGGGGGGGGGGGGGGGTTCGCTTTTTGAGTCATATTGCGGAGCAGTATGCTAACTCAAAGATCTTTGTGACGATTCTTATCAAGTTTATTTAGACCTACCGCGCTAGGAAGTTTCTCTGGATTAACCAATCACTTATCTTCGCTGACGTGAACTTTCAATACGTATCCGTCTGAGAGAATTCGTGCATAGCCTTTTTTAACCCTTTGTTGAACAGCTGCAGGCCTGGTTCGTCTCAATTGGTTTACTAGTTTTAGTGGGGTAGCCTGGAAAACACTTAGCTGGGGAAGAATTTGGTGGGTTATGAACTGGTCCATGTGTTTCAAATTCTCCTTGTTGGAGCACGTGGAATGGAACTGAAAACATGTCCTAACTACTAAAAGTGATGTTATTCCATGTTGGTTAAATTTCGGGTTGTTCATGGTCTTATATTCAAAGTGAATTTTTTCATTATCAATTGGCCTTACATTAGATGCGTAACTTGATATTAAAACTCAGGTTTTGATATGTTTTTTTAGTTTGTTACCTCTGGAGTATGCCAAGTGGGAGGTTTCTGTGTGTTTAGAGTCTATAATAATTATTACTAATTGATTTTAGATTAAATGTTTTAACACCGAGAAGTAGGTGACGTTATTTTATTTCTTATCCTCAGCTTGTAGAGATGTAATGCTTCTAGTTTTGAAGTTGTAACAGAGATAATACGATGGTTACATGAAAATGCTTTTAAACTTCTATGAATGCAAGTAACGTATAAAATTGCCATTTCGTTGTCTGCTGTATTATTTTCAAGACAGCATTGCTTTTGGTTGTTCGTTGATGAGTGTAGAATGGAGTTGTCGAATGATTCTACATCCATTGCCAATAAAAAAGAATTAACTTTCAGACACGTTTATGTATTTTCCCTTCTTCAGTAGGAGCCAGCGCTTGTTTCCAAACTTCCTTTTACATGATGGTTCAGAGTGGATACTGAAAGCTATTAGGGCCCCTTGTCACCAACAATCATTGCAGGAACTCTTGACTGAAATGGTGAAACCGACTGCCATTGCTCCTGATTTACCCATTTTTTACAAAAGAAATGAATTATCTGATCAATTTGAATTCTCCAGACATGCTCATTTTTCACCTCGCTTATCGAATCATAGATATGTTCAACTTCCTCCCATCCGATGGACACGGCATGTAGATTCATCATCAAAACATGACTTGCAGAATTATATGGTTCTAACTCGAAAAGTTTCTTCGCTGCAATCTCTGCCATTTGCACATTCTTATGGGATCGAAGAAGAGCACCCAAAATGGTAGCATCTGGTTTCAATGGTATACTTTGAATGAAATCCCAAGCTTCGTCAAGATATCCAACTCCTCCAGGAAGATCTACCATGCAAGAATGATGTTCAATTGTCTTATTATACTATAATTAGAGCTCATCCATCCTTCGTCAACTAAACTTGAATTCTTACAACCAGAGAGTCCAGTGTGAATGCAATTGGCATTTGGCAGGACGCCTGCTCCAAGAATCCCCTCAAAGGGCGAGACGACCAAGGCCACAGATGTCAAAACCTCAATATCAAGCAATTCCAGGAGGCCAATGTTCTATGCTCATCCCTCCTGAAACCTCATAAGCAGCTTTCAAGTTGCCAGATTTACTAAACATATCAATTAAGTGCAGTAGCTACAAATACATACATAGTCAATAAAACCATTTTAATGCTGAAGCAGTTGATCTCTCTGCATTTTTGTTGCAGAGATAGACCTCCACAATTTCGAAGTGAGCTGGGAATGGCGACGCAGTTGGGCCTGATATCTTCTTGTTGCATTCGGTTGGAATTTCGAGGGATTCCATACAGTTTCCCTTCTGTGAACTGCCTGATATCAGAGCAATCCAAGATACCAAATTGGGACTCTTTCCTGAATTCCTCATTTGATGAATCAGGGCCAAAAGCAGAAAAATTCAGAGGGATTTCCTATTGTTTCCATTCGAATCGGTTTTGTATATGATATAAGGTTGAATCTCGAATTACTATTTCATTGATAAAAATTTTGATTTCATTTTAATTAGTATCAATGTTAAAAAGAGTGCCAAAAAAGTGAACACAGTTATACGATCGTAATAATTAGCAAATTAATATTATGATTTAAGCTTTAATCTTGTTCATAGCCACGCAATTTTATATTGCGGTTTGGTGTCTTCCAAAAGCCAACATGCTTTACAAGGATTCCAAAAAATAATTAAAACTTCGCAAACATTGAGAAAGCAGGGCTACTTGATGTACATGTTTCAGAGTCTCGAAGCTAGAAAAAATTATTACTTTTCTTCACTCTCTTTGAAGGCTTCGAACTGTCAGTTCAATTTTATTAGCTTTTGAATCCTTCGAAAGAGAGTGAAAAAGGGTTGCCAATGTCAACTCAGACGCCTCCCTCAAAAGCAAGCAGAAGTTTTGCTCAAGTTCCCGACAAGGGCCTCCAGCGAGCTTTATTAGGTCTGCTCAGGCAAGCCATGAAATATCAAAAACCCTATGAAAATGTGGCAGAGTTGGGAGCCCTTGAGGGGGAACTGAACAACATGTGCCTTGAACATCCTTGAAAACAAATAGCCTTGGCCTAGTTTAAGGACTAGCTAAGACTGACTTTCGAGACCAGAGATCTTCAGAAGGCTCACTTTGAGCAACTTGATGTGAGAAGTTGGCTAAAGATCACCCTTTTATAGGCCAACTGATAATGCATGTAAGAAAAATGTTGCATTCAAGATTAGTTGCAAAATCCATTAAACTATGAATGATTCGTGCAATTTGATCCCAGAGCACTGATTCCGAGAAAGGGCGTCTCTCACATATTTTTCTAATACCCAAATGGCAAAAACGGATTGGACCCGAAGAGCCACCAAGGAGTCAATCCATCTCAACAAATAATAAAGAGGTATTGGGCATTTCAGTCATGTCCACATCCATATCCAAATGGAACATGTCATCAGAAGAACCTATATCTCCTACAAATCGCGAGGATATGAAGATCAAGGTCAAAAAAAAAAGTTTATACTCAAAGTCAAACCTATCAGCCTTTCAGTTCTCGATCCAATCGGTTGAGGCAACTAGTCTACTTGAACAACAAGACATTAAATACTTAAAAAATAAATTTAATATTGAATAAATATTAAAAACAATAAATAATTAATAAAAAGTTATATTTGACTTAACAATACTATTAATATAAACCAATATATTAAAAATTTAAATCTTATCAATTAAAAAAAATTGAACATATACGTGTGTATATATATATATATACACACACACATATATATCAAACTGATTTTTCTGTTTTTTTTTTTTTTACTAATTCAGTAAATAACTACTTTTATATAGTGCATTGGATTGGAAAACTTGTCAGTTATCAGTTCAATCAACCATTCCGGTTTGGTTTTTTAATACAGGATGAAGATTATTTACGATCAAAATTCTCAAACGACGTATACATCAATGCTTCAATCGGCTGACCTGACGTTATCTCCTGCCAGACCGAGCTCTATAAACCTTTGTTCCTTTCTTCATTTGTTATTTCTTTGTGCCACGTTAAATCCTTTGCCTTCTCTTCAAGGCAAATGAATGAAAGAAATGAAAACAGAGCATATTGACCAGAGAAAGCAACCTGAAAGTAAATGGTAAAGTTATATGTTTATGGTAACTTTAGATTGAAAAGAAGAACTTATCTTTATCTCTTAGTTTTCAATTAATCGCCATTTACAGCACCTTGGGTTTGAAGAAAACATTTTGTTGCACGCCTCACCACCAACAAATTTCATAACTGGAAACAATGCCCCCTTGCATGCCTCCTAAGGAGCATTGCATGACTCCTAAATCATTGCAATATGAACTAGGCATACGCATCAGGGCTCGCAGATATGCTTTAATTATCATCCATGAAGTTTTTCATGAGCTCCAGCCAGCCATTTCACGGTGATAAATACAATGTAGCATGGGAAAAAGTTTGAAAAAGAACACATCACTAAGTATTTTTGTTTAGATCACTGATAATGTCTCAGATTATGTTAACAAAGGGCATAACTGTTCCAAGTTTCTAAGAAATAAGATTTGGAATCTCACAAACAAGTAAACTAGATCATGTCTCCAGAAAAAACCGACCCCTTTGAAGCTAAGCAAGAGATACGCAACCATTTAGGGGTCAAGAACCTGCAGAGTGGGGGTCTTCAACTTATAGTTAAAATCCTTTTACCATCGCTCTCTTGGACGACCATCAGGAAAGATAGGAACAAGCACTTCTTCTGTTTTCTTAGCTGAGTAATCTCCTTGTTTAATTGGTTTGCTCAATCCAATCTTAACAGGCTCATCATCTTCATCAAAATCTGGTGGTGCATCATCATCATCATAATCACTCCAATCATCCTCATAGTCATCATCCCCTTCGTGACCCTCATCATCATAAAACCCACCATCACTCAGATAACTATCCATATCGGACCATCCTTCTCCTTCCTCATCACTTGCCTCCTCTGGCATATTGCTTTCTTCATTACTATCAGCACCTTTCTTCAAGCCCCTCTTTGGGAACCTAGGAATGGCAACAAGAGAGCGAAACTTCTCTTTAATAAGCAACAGTGGATCCTTGTCTATCAATTGAGAATCACGATAAGCTTCCCTAAGGAAAACAGAATCCCTATCCCCTTTCAAAGAGACATAGAACATATCAGGGTGCCTTATTATCATCCCCCGAAGTTGCTGAGAGAATCTAAACTCCTCTCGAAAATGAGTGAGGTGATCCACAAGAGTTCTCTTCTCAACAGTAAGGCTCAAAATCTCATGTACAACCCCACAAGCATGCTTTTCCTTCTCAGGTGTTCCTGATCTCAATCCTGAAAAGTCTGAATAAGGGGATATATAAGGCATGTCCCTAAACTGGCATAGCCTTCTCATTTCCCCCTTAGAAAGATTAAGACCCTTAGGAAGCTTGATTCTGTTGAACTTAAGTGGTCTATCTATAATCAAATTCTTTTCTTCCAACTCTCTAGATCGATTTTCCTCTTCAGCCAATTCAGCTGCTGATACTGCAAGCTCAGGATCCCAATGAGTTAATTCCAAAGCAGGGCCTCGTTCAGTTTGAACAACACGAAAATATTGAGGGTATCGCTGACAAATCGTGTCACGAAACTCTAAAGGAAGCCCAAGATCAGTCCTCAAATGCGCAATCTTCTCCAACAAAATCCGCTTCTCCATCGACATCATCAATAACTTCCTCAACTTAACAACCAACAAACCTTCCATTTCATTCCTGACTCTCAACTCGTCCAAGTAAAGCCTTTCGGCTTCAGGTGTCAATCTAAACCTCAATGAAAAAGCCCCTTCTTCCATTATTTCAAACACTCCAGGAAACTTCCTCAATAAAGCAATAAATCTACGTCTTTTTTGAAGGCCTAAATCTCTTCTATACCTCCCCAATGACTTAAGTGACATGATTCTATCAGGCTGACTCACTAAAATCTTCCTTATCTTTAACACCAATTTAAGCTTCTTGTCCCTTTGAATCACATTATCAAAAGCAAGCTCTTTTCTTCTCTTAACTGCAGCTCTTATTGGCTCAAAAGGGACATGTGGTTTTCTCAAATTACCCAAAGCAGTAATACCCTTATCTTGAAAAACCAAACTTTGTCCCAAAAATGGTGTCTTTCCTGAATCTTTGTTTGAGGGATGCAAATGGGATTTCGTAGAAAGCCGTGATTTATTATGAAATGGAGATTTGTAAGAAAGAAACAGGGGAAAAGAGGTTGATATAGAAGCATTGTTTGAAGCAAGAATGAGGCAAGGTTCCATGTTCAATGGTTTAAATAACGATATATGTGTATGTCTGTGTATCTGTGTATAATATATATATATATATATATAGAGAGAGAGAGAGAGTGTAAAGGTTAGAGGGAAGAATTACCTGTTCAGGATAGAGAGTGAAGCTCACTTGTATGGTATTGAAATCTGGATTCCTAGGGCTTTTGAGCAAACCCCTTTTAACAGATTTTTCAGTTAGATTTTTGTTATCTGCTGTCTACGGACTTCAATGTAAAACCTAACGAGCATGAAGGGCAAAAGTGTCAGATTGAAACCAAATCTGTTTAAACCGCGAGTCGTCATTGCCTTTATCATTACCAAAATTTCGAAGTCACTATCAATATCGGTTTTTCCCTTCTTTTTTTTTTTTTGTGAGCCAACTCATTATCGGGTTTGGGCTTTACATTATTACCCCATGCTGTATGGGCTTATTTTCAGCCTCTTTGGACTAATCAGAACATATGACATCAATGCCCTTTAACTAGCTCAAGGATGATTACAACAATATAGCAGTAGTACTGCTGAATCTATATATAATGGCTGTACAACAAGGGTTTTGAGTTTGCCCTGCAGACAAATTATTTACGAGCCACACAGTGAAAAATTGGCGTTTAGACCAGATAGTCCATCTAGAGACATTATCAAAACCCTCTCATCTCTCTTTCCAATGTGTCATGCAACGAAGGTGTCATATCTCATTGCAAGGTTAAATTGATTGTGTAAGTTCGAATTTTGAGGTGTTTCCTTGATGACACTGGCTGCGATACATATTATTTGTAATTATGAGCTGAAAATTATTCTCTCTCTTTTTTCTCTTCTTTATATGCATTATGTTTTGCAAGAAAGATGAAATAAGGAGTTCCATCCGGTGCATCTTCTAATGTTAAATTTGTGTTAAAAGCCAGATCAATTGATGGGAACTCTGAACTGGTTGCGGAATTGCTCACTGCAAACGGACTCAAAGCTGCTTATGCAGTAAATGTTAGAAAAATGATTTTGAAAAAGAGATTTTAAAATGAACTTTGCGTGAAAAATATTTTTTTTAAGACTTTATAATATTTTCATGATATAATAAAGTTATAAACTTCTAAGTAGAATAGTGAAAGTGACAGAATAAAAATATCCATTTTATAGGCAATGTAAAGTTCCGTTAGTAAGGACTTATTTTTTGGATAAATCTTTGGCTAAGTATTATGTCTTTACATAACAATTTTTTGGTGAATAATGTGTTCTTTTAATACAACATTTTTTGATGGAAAAAATTATTTCAGATTAACTATTGTTTAATTATTTCAAACAATAAAATATATATATATATGAAAATTGTATCACCAAATTTAAGTTCAAGTACCTAAAGTGTCCAAGTGCTCATCTTTGACTTTACCTAAGTAATGGTCCACTAAGTGAACCTTACTAGTTTAATAGATGAGCCCAATTACAATTTGAGCTAAGTTTTTTATTCAATTTTTAATTTAATAAAATTGAACAATTATAAATTGTTTACTCTTAAATTTTTTATTCATTACGAGAGTTTGATAGTTCCTGCTGTCATCACAAACTACCAACGGTAAACCCCGAGGATGGACAGCATTTGCTGTTCTGAATTGTTTTTCTTTTCCACTTTCGAACTAAGCAATTGCATCGACTGATTGCAATTTTGCAGAACAACGGTCTTCCTTGGGAACCACCAAAGAATGATCTTGATTAGCAATTTGGCAGAAACAGTCACTGGGGTCTTTGGAGTACATATCCTCATTTCTTATTTGCTTATACAGTATAGAGAATTTTTAGATCTTTTTTCACATCAGAAGACACATAACAAGTATTAAACAAGAAAATTTGCAGCCCTTCTTCCATGTTCTTTGTTGGAAAGTCATATGAAGGATAAATATTTGAAAGGCTGAACTGCATTCTTTATTTCTTTAATACTAGTATTTATACAAGATTTAAACGAAAAAATCTCCAAAAGATAAGGACAATAATTCAAAACAAGATTTGAATGAAACACAACAGATAAACAAAACAAATAATGGGAATAAGAAGGAGAAGGCTGCATCAACTAGTCATGAGATGATGTTTTTCTTTAATAAGTTGCTCATCCTTTCTTCTTGGTTTTCTTCTAATATATGTTAATCACAAAGTTAAGGATTGCTGCTGCCAGTGGATTAGGCTTAGTGGCATTTTCAGAGGTTAGGTTTTTGAGTCCTACAATAACTTCTAATATTTATTTTTTTAATTTTCTCATATCTTCTTCAGATAGAAACAATACTTCTGGGCTCAGTTGCTATCATTCTTCTTGTGAGCCAAAAGCTCCTATTTGCAGAGGAAGTCTCCAGTCTACTTCCTATTTGAGTTTTATTTTATTTTTCATGAATTTAATTGAAAATTAAGTATTTTCTGGCTTACATTGAATGATATGGTTACTGACAACAGTGGGATATACATCACTTGAAGTTTTAAATCTCTGGTCCTTCTTAAACCTAAAGCCTAACCATAATGATTCAACTTTAACTTCTCTACCCTGCTATAATTTGTTACAGAACCGAAAGCAAACTCTTGAACAAAGTTGATGAATTCTTAAACACAGAGGTGGCTCCTAAGGAACCTGTTGACGATATAAAGGTATCCAACCTTGATATAAATCATGGTTATTATTTGTATGCTTTGCTTATTTGCTAAACAAGATCGATTTCTTGCCAAGAAAAGTTATTCCAACCATAGGAACAAACTATGTTGCCTGTTGACTGAAATGAGTCTGTTATACCATTTAGGTGATCTGATCGCCAAAAATAGGCTATTGCCAACTTAGGCGATCGGGGCTATCAGCCTAAATGGCTAGTGGCTAACAGCCCAAAATGGCTAGTAGCTATTAGCCCAAAATGGCTAGTGGCTATCAGTCCAAAATGGCTAGCGGCTATCAGCCTAAAATGGCTAGTGGCTATCAGCCCGAAATGGCTAGCAGCCCAAAATGGCTACCAGTCAACTTTACCATTTACACGATATGGCGACCGCC
>JBBYHM010396592.1:0-13802 GCA_038381775.1 Adansonia rubrostipa | reverse complement strand
TCAAATTTTTAACCATATTTTTGGCTTTTAATATTCCCATGGTTATCCATAGGGGGTATAAAAGTCTTTAAAACTTTAATATCTTTTTGGTTTTCCATTAAGGTATGAAACAAAAAATAAAATAAAATAAAATAACAAAGGTAATAAATTGAAAAATTTACCCCAAAGGTAAAAAGAAGTGACCGAATCTTACTTGTAATTTTTCATGTGATTTTTCGTGGTTATTTTGATTTACTTAATGCTTAATTTTATATTTTAATCATGTTGGGGCCAATTTGTAATTTTAGGGAAGCTTAAGGACCACTAGGGCAATCAAGTATTTTTAGGCTAAACTAGTTATCTCTAGCATGAAATCACTCCTTTAGAATATTTTAAATATTTTTAGCATTCAATTGGTTTTCAGGTGGAATGCTAAAAATATCAAAACTTTTCGTATTCTTTTGGTTTTTTGTTAGGCTGTGAAATGTAATTTTCGAAAATTTAGGGACTTAACGGCATTTTCGCATGTTAGGTTATTTTAAAATTTAAATCACCCATTTTGGGTTTTTTTTTTTAAAGTTTTTAGTATTATTAATCAATTAAGGACTAATATTTAATATTGAGAAATTTAGGAACCCATTAGCAATTTTCATACTTAGGTCATTTTTGTAATCTAAATTACCCATTTAGAGTAAGAATTATCATTACTTGTCCTTTCAAGTCCATTAGGGGTACTAGGATACTCTCATGTCAAAAGTATATCCTATGGGTATTTTCGTAATTTTTTTATCGGGATGCTTTTATGCCAAAGGTGAATGTTTAAGGTTTCTTTAGCCTTTTAAGGTCATTTTTGAGTCCATTAGGGATACCGGGATACTTTTATGGTGAAGGTATACCGAAAGGCATTTTCATAATTTTTTCTCACCAGGATGCTTTATGCCAAAGGTGAATGTTTAGGGTTCATTTAGTCTTTTTAGGTCATTTTTGAGTCCATTAAGGGTACCGGGGTATTTTCATGTCAAAGGTATACTCAAAGGACATTTTCATAATTTTTCTTACCAAGTTTCTTAGTGTCAGTGGTAAGCCTTAGGAATATTTTAGTTTTCCTTAGAACTCAACTTTAAGTAGTTATCAGGTGCTTTAGTGTCGATGGTAAGCCTTAGAAATATTTTAATTTTCTTTAGAACCCAATCCTAAGTAGTTACTGAGTGCTTTAGTGTCGATGGTAAGCTTTAGGAATATTTTAACTTTTCTTAGAACCAAATCCTAAGTAGTTATCGTGTGCCTTAGTTTCTATGGTAAGCCTTAGAAATATTTTAATTTTCCTTAGAACCAAATCCTAAGTAGTTACGGGGTGCCTTAGTGTCGATGGTAAGCCCTAGGGATATTTTAATTATTCTTAAAACCTAGTCTCAAGTAACCACCACGTGTTTCTACGTCGAAGGTATACTTTAAGGATAGGTTAATTTTTCTTTTATCTTTTTAGTCCATAGATTCGAATTAGTACTTTAGTGTTTAGACCGAGTCATAGGTCTTTTATTTTTGTTTCAAATAAAATTCGTATGTCTTTGTAAAATAAAGATAATATCTCGAAGTTAGAGTGATGTGTGAAACTCCTCCCACCCCTATGTGATAGTGGTTTTATGGATCATTCTAATGGCAAGATACTCTTTTCAAAATGGAAATCGAGAATTTTATACAAATAAAAACCTTTCACATTCTGCTAGGTACTCTAGTAGGATGTGAAACACATTTTGGTTTTTTAGAACCTTTTTTGTCTCTTTGGTTTTCCGTTAGGGTATAAAAGGGAATAATAAAAACTTTTGTGTCTCATTGGTTTTTCGATAGGGGTGCGTAGGATGTTTCAATTTTCAAAATGCAAAACCCTGATTTTCCCTTTTGGAATAATAAAATCTTATTTTAACAATACGAGAATTGTAATTAAGTAGCACATATTGAAGCCGGATAAAAAAATTAAAGTCCAAATTAACCATGATCAATAAAGTACCAATTTTGGGCACTACGAGAGGGTTGATCATTGCTTGTGGTTGTAATCGATTCCCGAACCCTTAAAAACGATCTCTGGTATTTCGTAGGACATGGAATTTATCTTTAGTGTTTCGTGACCCTTAAAGCATTAATTCTAACAGGTGACCAATCTCACCTGGCCAAAACAGATTGGTGGTGACTCCAAACAAATGGTCATTTTGTGATGACCATTTAGGGTTAAGATGGGCAAACGATTCATCTTAACTACTGAGTCCCTAGAAATAAGAGAATATTAATATCGATATGGCCCAAAAAAAGAAGAATAAATAGTTTTGAAATAATGATACATCACCATTTTAGTCAAGGGCTGTTTAAGTCGAACTTGGTTAGGATTCGCATCTAGGCCATGTTATGACAGCTTGATGACTCCGTTAGGGATCCAATTTTTTTTAAAGAGTCAGGCCTAAAAATGATCATGTGTTAATTAAATTTTAATTAATCCTATTTCGATTGGTATTTAGTTTCCATTCCTATTTTGGAAGATTTTTCTTTATGACTTATTTTATTTTTAAGTCAAGGTTTATGTATTTTCTCTTTATTTTAAAATGGGTATGCTTATCCCTTTGCACACACTGTGCACATCTACAATAGTTTCCCTTCTGTCTAATGTGGAAGGGACATAAGTACCTAATAATTTAGGAGGAGGTGAAGTAGCTATACCTTCTGAGGTGTTAGCCTTTGTTTGGGCTAGTGAAAAGCCTACCGGGTGTAAATTCCTATGCCTGCCCGAGGTGTTAGCCTCGTTATAGGCATAGAAGATACTCCCATTCGAATTGAACCTTTTTTGACATAAATCTGCGATGGATAAGGAGAAGATACCTCGTTGTCCATTCCAGACTAGGGGCAATTCAAGAAGCGATTTAGAGGTCCGACCTAAACCTCATATAGTGAGCCTTGGTAGCTCCCCAATTAGTACCATACCCTTACTATAGGTGTCACAAAGGTTAGGGGCATACAAAGAGATATGCATACCTTTTTCTTTCTTTATTCCCCTGCTTTGTTTCAATTACATTTTTGTGATATTATTTATTGCTATATTTTATTATCTGGAATATTTATTTCATGGATACTAACTTGTTTACTTTTTCCTTTTCTTGTCTTTCTTATGCATCATTTATTTGCATCATGGGTGTTTGCTTTAGGCCTGATTTCAGATCCAGCTAATTTCTATTCGATTTTATGGTGAACCAAGCAAAAGTGCTGATTATTTCCAAAACTTTTGAAGAAGCCCACACAAAGTTCGAACTGAATCAGAAAAAATGGAGGGACTGCATACCTAAGGACTTTGTATCGAGACTGCCGAAGATCACACACTTGGATCTCAGACAAAATGATATTTTTGAATTGGTACATATATGGGAAGGATGGGATAAAACCAAGCAAACCCAATTTACAACAAAATATGGACATATAGCCATGTTGTTAAAGATCCCCATAGATGAACAGTTGGTCCGAGCTCTGATAGAATTTTAGGACCCCTCTTACCGATGCTTTTCATTAACCACCATGACATGACCCCACCATAGAAGAGATTGCATCATTATTAGGGCTGGGACAAGTGGAGACAAGACCTATCTACTGCAAAGAGTGTAACCTGGTGAGTCATACAAAGAGATTGGCATAAATCCTTGATTTATCTCCTCGGTCTCTTTACTTCGAACATAAATGCAATACCACAATTGTTTCATGGCAATTTTTGAAGGAGTATATTAGGGATTAGCCAGAAAAAGAGAAAGCCCTCGATGCATTTGCTTTAGCCATATATGGGTTAGTTTTCTTCCCAAGGGTGCTCAGACATGTGGAAGTAGCGGTGATTGAGCTCTTTAATCTGTTGAAGCAAAATATGCATCCTACCCCTGCCATCTTAGCAGAAATCATTTGAGCACTTAACACATGTCGAAAGTCAGGCGAAGGCAAATTCTTTGGGAGTGCATTAGTGCTATATATCTAGGCCTGCAACAATCTTTGGGTAGATAGCGCCAATAGGATTTGACTTTATTTCTCATACTTTATCCTTCTCCAGCATTTTGTGGAGAAAGATTGGCCACGGCCGTCAATGAAGAATCAGTGGGTGACGTCATTGAAGAACTTGGCTTTGAAAGAGATAACATGGAGAGCTCCTTGGTTGGCACCAAATCCATCCTCTATAGGTGCGATCAATTGTCATTTGTG
The DNA here is from genome assembly GCA_038381775.1 of Adansonia rubrostipa. Taxonomy (NCBI): domain Eukaryota; kingdom Viridiplantae; phylum Streptophyta; class Magnoliopsida; order Malvales; family Malvaceae; genus Adansonia; species Adansonia rubrostipa. The sequence goes on along the minus strand of JBBYHM010396592.1, from coordinate 9,602 downwards.
CCTTTATTCGGATTATAGGGCACAGTCAGATATGCACCACTTTTGGTCTGACGGTAATATAAGACTAAGCAATTCATCCCCATGACTTTCAATTTGGCTAGTGTGGATTTGGATTATCATGGGGAAGGATACAAGAACATGCTTCTGACAACTGTCGTACACTGGAAAGACAGATATGAGTCCAGGCTGTTCTTTTACAAAGATCAGACCATTCTCAGGTAGGATGCATGGAGATCAATTCAGGGTTGCGATTTGATTATTCCAAGCATAGAAGGGGTCATTCTTCAAGCGACCATTCAACCAAAGCCTCCCACGCCTTCTGAAGTGAAGTTAATCAGCGAAAAGGCAAAAAGAAACCGAAAAAGATCGGTTGCTAAGAATCAAGCCCTCCAGGAAGAGATCATGTATCTAAAGATGAATATGGAAGCCAAAGAAAAGGATCTTTATAAAATGGAGGAGCAGTACACTTTAATGAAGCATGATTGGTTAAACTTTAATGAAGCATGATTGGGTAAAACAAAACAAGAAGATGAAAATCATTGGTCTATCCGGGAGCTCCAGCAAATCTCCTAGTCAAGTTGCAAAGGAAATACATAAGCTCCGTAGAGAGCTTGGAAAGTGGAAGGCTAAAGCTATAGGAAGCAAAGACAAGGTAGCTACTTTCAAACAAGAGCAAAGGGCGCACATGGATACAAGAAGATAATGGAAGAAGTCTGCAAAAAAGAATAAGTGGCTCATGCGTTTCACCAAGAACGGGAAAGGATGACAGAATTACTCTAAGAAAAAGAAGCATTCATTTTAGCTTTGGGGCAAGTAAGATAAGAGTTGTCTCAAAGAGAGTGCGACATTAAGGCATAGGCCCAAGCATACGAGGAAATGGATGTCTATTGGGATAATAAGTTTTGTCGAGTCCGAGACGAATGTGATAAGTGGACGACTAATTCGCTAGGGTGACAGTTTTATATTGACCATATGATGAAACAAATTCACTCAGCAGTCATCCAAGTGAGGGATATGGTAGAGAGGATCCAAGGACTTCGAAGACAGATCAACCCAGTTGGCAAATTCGGTCCAACGATACTTCAGTTTTTGAAACAAGCCAAAAAGCAATATGACCAAATTAGGAAGTTCTATGGACATAATTCTAATATGATAAGTGATATGTAATTCCTTTCCAAAATCGATGGAAATTATGGATTTTGAAGTCTTGTAGTCAAGCAAATGCCCTTGAATACATTCATTACTCATGCATACATACACATACACATATGATTATTGATCGATGAATAATTACTTAATTCTAGAAAATTTTGGAATTCACACAAGGTTTAACCATTGCCAATTAAGACCAATCAACATCGTTAATACCTATACATAGTTACTACATTAGAGTAAAAGCAAGGAGAATGGCTGAAGAACATATCACAAGATTGGAATGGCTTGAGAAAAGCCATAGGCAGGCTCAAGAGGCCATGTTGAAAAGGTAAGATAAACTTCAAGCTCAAATCGCACAGATGATAGAGCTACTACTAGTTAAGGGGCTAACTCGCCCCGGGCAAGAAACAAATACTGATGCTCCCGCTAGAGGATCCAGGGGGCACTAGTTGAAGATTTAGGCACCAACCCCCCACTAGCCAATGCCTAGAATGTACAACATAGGGCCCCGATAGCTACTCCTCTACCAACCACTGTCATAAACCCTGAGGCTATACCTCAAGAAAAAACTACGTGAGCTATTCCCGTCCAAGAGGAATATATGAGACTAGGCATTGATGAAGAAGAAAAGATTAAGCAAAAGGCCAAAAAAGTAGTTAAGGCCGAAAAAGAAAAGGAAAAGGCAAAACTACTACTCCTTGAAAGAAGGTTAAAAGCCATAGAGAGGGGCCAAGTTATATAGTAGTGTGGACGTTGAAGACCTCAGCTTGGTCCCAGATCTTGTTCTCCCTTTGAAATTTAAGATGCCCAGTGTTTGAGAAGCATAAAGGCACTACATCCCCGTAAGCACACATCAAAATGTTCGTTAGAAAAATGGCAGGCTACTCACAAGATGATAAACTCCTGATCCACTATTTTCAAGAAAGCCTATCAGGATTGATGTTGAGATGGTATAATGATTTGAATCATACCCAAATTAAATGCTGGGCCAACTTGGCAAGTGTTTTTCTCGAGCAATACAAGCATATGGCTAAGTGGGCTCTAGATCGTTTGACCTTCCAAAATTTAGAAAAGAAGTCAACCGAATCCTTCAAAGTATATGCCCAAAGATGGAGGGACTTAGCCTCTCAAGTCCAACCACCCTTGATAGAGAAGGGAACAAAAATGTTATTTGTCGATAATTTACGTCTGCCCTATTACGACAAACTGGTAGGGAACGCGACAAAGAATTTCTCTAATCTTATAATTTTTGAAGAAATGATCGCATTAGCCATTAAGGCTGGGAAGCTTACATCAAGGGAGTCTTATAGTGCAAAGAAGCTAGGACCAGTAAAGAAAAAAGATGAAACACCATCAATCAATTATATACGCCAGCCATACCGTCCAAGACCTCGCCCCTGTTATCAAAATCCAAGATAAATACCCCAAAACACTTATCCATACAACACACCTCGAGCACTCGTTTCAATAACCGTTCAAGCTACCATTCTAAACCCACTTCCCTAAAACTAGCCAAGACCTAACACCAATACATAACCCTAAAGAACTAACTAAACTAAACCCTATTTTGACCCTCTTCCATATGAATAAGGAAATGTTTGACAAACTTTTAGAAGCAAGGCCAGTAGAACCAATTTTTGCCAAACCGTATAAAGGCAATTATCCTAGCTAGTATGACCCAAACCTACACTGTGAATACCATGCACTACTAGGTCACTCGATTGAAAACTACCAACCTTTTAAGCACAAAGTTTAAAGCCTTCTTAATAGAGGCGTTTTCAAGTTTGATAACACGCCGGCTCTCAATGTGGTAGCAAACCTTTCGCTAGATCATCCTGAGCCCAAAGTCAACGTCACTAGCATTAAAAATGAGCAATGGAGGAAGTAAAGTGTGGAAGAGGTTAAAACACCCTTGGAGAAAATATGGATGGTTTTGACCAAAGTTAGAATCCTTAGCTAGAATCGAGAAAGCATTAAAGGATAATTTAATTATAGTGTCAATTTTTGCAAGTATCACCTGACTTTAGGGCATACCTTGCAAAGGCCCAGATTTTCGAGCGTTGATTCAAGGGATCATGAATTATGGTGAGATCGAGTTTTTAGAACAGACTGAAGCGGGAGCAAAAAAATCAGTCAATATGATAGAGGAAAGATCATCATAACCCTCATATGGCATCAACCGCCCTCTCATCACTCGTTGCAATGAGATCATGCCTCTAAAGGCAGATATTACCCCCAGACTAATTATTAGGGCACCAGCACCGTTCCCTTTTCAAGATAGTAAACAGGTGCCATGGAAGAATGATGGCTAGGTTACCACTCCAGAAGCTGTTACCACCCAATTAGCATCCGTCGATATCATACGAGTCAGTCATGTTATAAGAAGCGGGCATGTATACAGTGAGAAAACCAGTGAAGCTGGTACGAAGATGAAATTAAAGGCACAAACATTTGGAAAGGTGATGGTTATTGAGGATGTCCCAAAAAAAACCAAGAACCAGTAGAGGAAAAAGAGGCAGTCAAATTCCTAAAGTATATCAAGCACAGTGAATACAGTGTCGTGGAGCAATTAAAGCAACAACCAGTGAAGATTTCCTTGATAACTCTGTTGCTCAGTTCTGAACTTCATCGGAACATTTTACTGAAAGTACTAAATCAGGCCTATGTCCCTTAGGACATTTCTATCAACAAACTTGACCGCCTGGTAAATAATATTGTCGTTGACAACTTTATCTCATTTAGTGAGGATGAAATTCTGTCATGAGGTAATATTTCAGCAAAAGCTCTTCACATCACGACTCAGTGCAAAGGGACCATATTACCTAAGGTCTTTATCGACAATGGCTTTGCTCTAAATGTCATGCCATGGAGTCCACTGTCTTGTTTGCCTGTAGATGTTAACCAAATCAAACAAAGCCATGTGATTGTCAGGGCTTTTGATGGAACAAGGAGGGACATCGAAGGAACTATTTTAGTTACTCTAGAAATTAGCCTTTGCCCATTTGAAATCAAGTTCCACATTATGGATATCGCTCCAGCATACAATTATTTGTTAGAGCGACCATGGATTCACCCTGCGAGGGCCTTTCCATCGTTCTTGCATTAAAAAGTCAAGTTTATAATGGACGAAAGATTGGTGAGTCTATATGGGGAAGAAGACATAGTCACTATGACGTTTACAGAGGCTCCTTACATTGACACAAATGCTGAAACTGATGAATGCTTTTTTAGAGTTTTAGAGATTGTCAACGCGACCTCTATATTAGAAAGTTCAGTCATCCCTAAACCGATGCTATCAAAAAACATGTGTTTGGGCCTCAAGTTGACAGTAGGAAAATGAACCTTAGCCGAAAAAGGACTCGGGAGACGTTTGTAAGGAATCAGCCAGGCCATTAATGTCAATGGTAAGAAAGACAAATATGGATTAGGCTTCAAGCTGGAAAGAGTTCAAAAGAAGAAGTTCAAAAAAAGAATGAGAAAAAAACAGCCATCCCTGGTTTTTGGCCAATAGTCAGGCCAGAAATCAACTCCCTACCCTTCGTTGAGGCAATTTTCTACTACGGAAAAGTCAATGTGGGAAATAGAGATAAAGAAACTAGGAACGTTGTTTTGGTGATCAATAAAGCCTTCAAAGAGCAACATGTGGCTATCATTAGAATAGATGATGAAGAGCTCACTGAGGATTGTGGGATTCGCCTATGCCCTCAGATATGTTTTAAGGAATTAGACATATGCTGAGAGAAGTATAGTGTCTAGGCCAATCCCAAAGTAATAACTAAAAAATGAATTAGACTTTTATGATTTCTTATCTCAACATCTCTTTTCTTTTTTGTGCATCCATACCCCATTCAGATCCCATATTTTTTTGCCCATTTCTTCCTTGCTTTTGCCTTTGCAAAGAAATAGATAAATCTGATCAAGATTCAGAGGTTAATTTTGAATAGACTATTTGTTCGAACGAGGTCAATCTTGAAGAAGATGTCGATGATCATATCTTGCCTCCTGATTTGTTAAAAATAATTGAAAGAAAAGATGAGTGCATAATACCCCATGAAGAGCCCACTGAGATTATCAATTTGGGGAATGATGAAAATGATAAGAAGGAGATTAGAATAGGAACTGCCATAAAGGCTTCCACCTGAGAAGATCTGATAAGTCTGTTGCATGAATTTTAAGACACCTTTGCATGGTCTTATCAAGACATGCCAGGATTGGATGCAGAGATTATGGTTCATAAATTGCCCTTGAAGTTGGAATGCAAAGCAATCCAATAGTGAGAAGAATGAAATTGGAGATGCTTTTAAAGATAAAAGAAGAGGTTAAGAAGCAATTTGAATCTAGATTTTTAAAGGTGGCAAAATATCCAGAGTGGGTTGCAAACATTGTCCTGATTCCCAAGAAAGATGAAAAAGTTAAAATGTTTGTACATTACTGGGACCTCAATTAAGCAAGCCCAAAAAACTTCTCCCCCCTCATATAGACACCTTGGTTGATAATACTGTGAAGAACTATTTATTTTCCTTAATGGATGGATTTTTGGGGTATAACCAAATTAAAATGGCTCCGGAGGATATGGAGAAGACCACATTTGTCACAATGTTGGGAACATTTTGGTACAAAGTAATGCCATTTGGGTTGCAGAATGCAGAAGCAACTTACCAAAGGGCAATGGTCACCCTATTCCATGACATGATGCATAAGGAAATTGAAGTGTACATTGATGACATGATTGCTAAGTCCCTTAAAAAAGAAAGTCATGTAGCGGACCTGCGAAAGTTGTTTAAAAAGCTGAGAAAATGTTGGTTAAAGCTGAACCTAGCAAAATGTACATTTGGAGCTAGGTCTGAAAAATTGTTGGGTTTTCTTGTAAGCGAAAGAGGAATTAAGGTTGATTTGGATAAGTTCAAAGCTATACAAGAGTTGCCATCCCCACGTACGCCAAAAAAGTGAGAAGTTTCTTGGGGAGATCGAATTACATCGCTAGATTTTGTAGACACCTTATTCTGTCGGGGCTAATTTTTGGCAACTTGGGGCATGGACGTGAAAGGGGGCAATAACTTGTCGCCTGACAAAATAGTATTTTTAAGGAGGTCGAGAAGGCCTATGGATCATATCAAAGATAAATACAAAGATGTGGCATCAAAGGATGTAGTTCAAGGTGTCCGAGGACAAAAGGTATGAGAAAATTCGTAATTTTGCTTGAATGTATCGATACATGGTTCTCATGCATCGATACAATGCTCCAACAATCCAAAAATTTGAAATGTCCCAATTTGTATCGATACAACATGTAAATACATGAGCTTATATATTGATACAGGAGCTCATGTTTCGATACTAGGCCATGCCAAGACCAAAACATGCATTCTGTAAAAAAATGTATCGACACATATCAACATGTATCAATACAATGGTTCATAGTATCGATACAATGATCATTGTATCGATACAATGTTTACTGTATCAATACACTCAAGGTTTTTAGACCAAATGTATCGATACATTCTGCAATGTATCGATACGTACATGCCATTTTTCATGGTCCGGGCATTTTTGACTCATCCACCATTGATCTAAAACTTGATTTTAACTCATTTTTTTTGCATAAAAAAAGATCAAAACCCATATCAGATTATGAATTTGGACTTTTGAAGTAATCATAACATTTTTGAAGTCTAAATTAGATCAAAAAGGTCAATGTCACATGATCACCCTACTTCTCCCTAGTTTGTTGACCATGATCACCATCAGCCACCCTATTTGCTAAAAAATCATTTTAGCATTTAAACCAACCACCTTATATCCATCACATTGGCAACAAGTTGCTCCCTACAACCACTCTATAGCCACAAAGCTGACATCACTTTGTCCCCCTTGAGAAATAACCAAAAACACCTTAAATTTGACTCCAAAATGCTGGTATAAATAGACTACTTATATCTCAGCTGAGGAAAAGGAGATTCCAGCTTATTTTCAGCTTCCAAAAACACATTCACACATCAAGAAAACCAAATCCCGTAGCTTTTCACTCAGCACCCAAAAACAGCCCCAAAACACTCACTTTCAAACACTACACATTCTGAAAATCACCCTCATCCATACTAGAACCAAAACCTCATTGCTTCTCTCTTTTTCTTGCTAATTAACAACAAGGAAAAGAGGGAAATTCAAGCCATCTCTGCTGCTTGAACTATTTGGCCAAAAATTAAGGTTTTGTTAATATAACTTCCTACTTTATCACTTTCAGTTTTTGTTTTTCAGCATCTTCATCATTTTAGTGGGCTCTCCATGCTTCCTTCATCCTTTTATGATTCTCATGCATTATTGTGGCTTTTGATTGTGGTAGTTTAGGATTTGAATGCCTTAATGCCCCTTTGATGTGCAAAATGCCTTATTTTATCCTCATTATTTTGATAGCTCTTGCTCATGCATTTTATGACATATCCATGCACAAATCCTTAGCCTAGCATGTTTGAAGCATGTTTATACGTTAACTTGCCGTTTGTCATGAATCATTGTCATTTTCAGCAAGCTTCACTTCATGAGATGTGTGCATAACACTTTCTTTGTTAAGACCATTGGTAAAGTTTGCATCCCCATTTATGTTTTGTGCCATTCCCTTGTATGTTCATTGTCGTCTCCTTATCTAAATACATGTTTGATGGCTATCAAAAATTGATTTTCAAAACCTCTCCAATGTAAGCATGTTAACCTCAACCAATGAAGATTAGCATGAACTTAGCATTTTCCTTAAAGTTAATAAAATATCTTGGGGAAAATTAAGTTTTTCAAATCTGAAATCTTGGTTAAAAGAGCTCAAATCTTCTGATTTTGAAACAAAAATGGCCTTACACTTGTTCCCGAAATGTTTGTGCCATGTTTTTTCGTCGAAACCTTGAGTGGTATGATCAACAGGCTATTTTATCATCCCAAAATACTCTGGGGCTGTGCAAATGAGTTTGTGATGCTCATGCCACTCTTTCCCTTTAGCCATGGACGTTCGAATGTCGATGACTCGAATTTAGACCCGTAAACATAAAGAAAATAAGAAATATCCTCTGCTTTACTTTGTACCTTATTAGTAACAGCACTGTTACAAATTGAAAAATCACTTAAAAATCCCAAACGATTTTTTATGAATTTTATAATATTTTTCTCTAAAAGTGTGTCAAAATATCTTTAAAACAAGGTCTTGCTCATCCCCTGATCATTCTAGATGAAAGAGTTACGATTTTTCAAACCTAGATTGTCTAGAATCCCTGAAGTGAACAAAGTGCATTCTATTTAGGCCCTTTAGGCCCACTAAACGATTTTTCCAAATCCATCCAACATTTTTCCTAAAAAGTTCATGAAATTCCCTTTTTTGAAATGTATTATTTGAAATTGTTTGATACCAAATGAGTCCAGAATGATTTTTTTAAATTTTGACACACCTTATCCCTTGTATGCTCTGCCAGCAGCAAAATTGACCCAAACCCTGGAAAGTGACTTTTTAGGATATTGGAAATATTTTTAGATTGACCTTTATCGAGTTACCTTTCTAACGGTACCTTGTCCACCTTCTAAAGCCTTCAAACTAATTTAGAATAAATTCAGAAAGTGGGATCGCGCGATGTTGTCCCCTATTCTCGGTCATGGTCAAAATTAAGTTGTTTTCCTGAATTTCATCATGAGGCATTCGAATGTCTTCGTATCACCTCGATCAGACTCAATAACTTGTTTCAACGTCCCACGAGCATGTATCAAGGCATGAATATCTATTTTTTTTACATTTTTGCCATCCTCATTCGTAATAATTTCTTTTGCCAAAAAAATCATCGAAACGCTCGCACATTTCCTAAATCCCAAAGTTTTGAGCTTAAGTTTTCCAACTCAACTTCATTAAAGAGTGTCAGATAATGTCACTTTCGAGGATACTCCAATCCTAACCTTTCAAGGGGATACTTCAACCTCGCTTTTCAAGATCGTCAAGATTTAAAAATCTTCCTTTGTTCAAATTATTTGTCATCCACGGGGATACTCCAACCCCGACCTTCTGAAGGGATACTCCAACACCGTTTTTCAAAATTGACAAGATTTAAAAATATTCCTTTGTCAAAAATTATTTGTCATCCATGGGGATACTCCAACCCCATCTTTCTGAGGGGATATTCTAACCCTACCTTTTAACTATAATTAAATTTTTCTCCTTCTCAGATTTCCATGAATGTGTCAAACAAACCTCATTCAATCGAGAAACCTAGAGTCATCTCAAAAATTATCGATTCAATTATTTCCAGATAATCGATGCCAATTGAGAGATAAATTCCAATAGTCCATCCTTTTTCTTTATCATTGCATTGAATGATCCATGTTATGTTACTCCATTTATTGTCTTACTAACATGATTTCTTTGTGATGATTATTTGCATTCATGTTTTTCAATCATTTCAAATAAAATTAAAGGT
>JBBYHM010396570.1:1696-13802 GCA_038381775.1 Adansonia rubrostipa | reverse complement strand
ATCTCTCAGGCGTCGCGACACCTTTTGTCATTTATTATTTTAAAATTACCAAATTTGCTTCTTCTTCCTCAATTGAAAACAAATTGGCTCTCCTTCCTCCAGGTGAAACACATACTGTTTGAGGGAGCATTTTCGATAATTTGCTTTTCTCAACCCCTTAATATTGTTTTTTCATATGGCTTTTCACTTTACTAAAATTTCTCAATATATAAAGGGAAAAATTCAATAAAGTGATTCATTAATTCATATTATTTAGTATATAAGAATTTATAAAAACGTTTTTTTCCTGCATATTAATAATGTAATTTTTTTAATTTCATGAACAAAATTAAAATGTTAGCACATATCTTATTTTTTAAAATACACATTAAAAGATGTGTCATTGTTTTATAATTTCTTTGATAAAATTTAAAAATTTTATAGAGATTAATATAATAATTTCTCCTTATAAAATTATAATAAACATTGTACTTAAAATATAATTTTGTTTTGTTTTTTCCCTGTCAAAAATAGCAAAAAATGGCCCTTTTGGTTGTAATATAGACTAATGAATATATATAAAACTAGTTTGTAATCCGTGCGATGTATATATTAATTTTATTTATAAATTATTGTATAATAAATAGGTTTTTTTTTATTACGATAACACAAAATTTACATATACGTGTATATACATATGACATACTTAAGAAAACAAACTGAAAAATTCAAAGATTCAATGAACAATTGATATATTTTAAAGCAATAACTAAAAAACCTTATTCAAAAGTATTTCATTTGACATATGAAATATGACAAACTCATGAAAATATATACAAAATGAAATTTCATGAGCATGAAAATTTATGAATATTATATTAAGAATTTATCCAAAAAAAATTCATTTGACATATGACACATTAGTTTTTTTAACCTGTGCAATGTAGGAGATAATATTCATAAATTTAGATTAGTTTATTTTTTATTTCATATAAAATTTGTATTATATTAAGAAAGAATTTATGTATTTTTTATTTGCTATATATAATAGTGTAATTAGAAATGTTAAGATATAAATATTGGTACATTGATCTTTAAAATAATAATGTAGTATTTAAAGTTTTAAATCCCTAAAATTCCAAACAAAACCCTTCTATCAATATAAACTAGATGCATTGATTGACTTAACTAGGGTTTATTAAACATAATGTCAGTAAAATAAAAAAATATTATAATTTAAAAAGATATCAAGAGTAAAATTTTGAAATAAGAAATTGAGATATAAACGAAGTTTAAGTATGACTATAAGAATTATGCATTGCCTTCAAACGGATAATATAAGATGAACAATATTTCTCTCTCATCTCAAAACAACTAGATCTTTTTCTATTATGACCAAAAAAATCTAATAAATAGTAATAGAGAAAACAGTATAAACCAACAAACATTTAAAAAAAAAAAACTTTTAAAAATTACCCCAATAATTTGACTTTTGGTTAATTTCATATTAAACATCCATGTCAATAATGTTCTAGTACCACACTCAATAATCCCATACAAAGAAAAAATGAAACATTTTTTTAATAAAACTTAATTCCCTAATTATAAATTAGACATTCCATTTTATATTTATTTTCATTTAAAAACAACAATAATTGCATGATAAAAAATTTTTATTTCACAATTAAAACTACGAAAGCATAAAATTTACATAACAAATTATCGAAAGAAGAAGAATAAACCTCGATAATTATTAATTGTAATTCTATGAGCCCATAAATCTGTAAAAACAACATAAAAAGTCAAATATTATTGACAAATATTTCAAAAAGTTTACACCTGTTTAGCAATATCAACGTTTGATTGCCTAATGGTTAACAGTGGATAGAGTTGGCGTGTATAGCTTGGGTTTGCTTCCAAGTATCCCTTCCCCATCCCCTAATTTATCCAAAAAAAAAAATGTTTGGTCTTAAACTAATTTAACTAATCAATTACATTTACATAAAAAATTAAATCAATGATATTTAAGGTATTCAAGGTATCTTCAAGAATATAATACAACTTTCTATTCTTATTCTTAGCTTCATTGTCTATCAAAACTAATAAAAATAGACGTAAATAAAAAAAGTTTATATTCTTCAATTGCTAATCATAAAAAACAAAATAGCCTTAACTTGGAGGCAAAGTTCTAGCTTTGTGATCTCCTAATTTTCATTTTTGGATGTTGATTTCACTCCATAAAAAATTATTGGTTTCTTAATATAAATTTTGAGCTTATATTTTTGAAATATAGAGCTTAACATATTTCATTGTTATTGAAATTTTTAGATAAATGTTTGGATAGTTCTATTAAAATTTAGAATTAATAGAAAAATAATTTTATTTTAAATTTATATACCATATATTTGAAGATTAAGTAAGAGATAATATTTTTTATATCTAAGAGATAAAGATTTGTTAAAACTTGAAATTTTTTAGATAAATATAATAGAAAAAAAAGGAAACAAATAAGATAAGAATTATTAGAAAAAAATAAAATTTTTAGATAAATATTTTGATAATTCTGTTGAAATTTAGAATTATAGGATAAAATTTTGTTTTTAATTTAAAATACGGTATATTTGAAGATTAAGAGATAAGTTTTTTTTTTTTTACATATATAAGAGTGAATAGATAAGATTTTTCAGGTATAAAATTTGAAAATTTTAGATAAATATTTTTTTTAATTTAAATTTTGAGATTTGATAAGTTTATAAAATTTAATTTTATTACATTTATCCTAACATGTTATTGGGAGGAGGTATCCACGTGGACGTCTATGTCAGCAAAAATTTAACTAATCAGTATGTACCTTCTTGTATTACATTATTTAAACTGTTTTATTGTTATATTGTTATAAGTACTACATAATTTTAGAATTATTAGGAAAAAAGTATAAAATTTTGATAAATATTTTAATAATTCTGTTGAAATTCAGAATTGGTAGAACAAATTTGTTTTGATTTAAAATACAGTATATTTGAAGATTAAGAGATAAGTTTTATATATCTATATCTATATATATATATATATATATATATATATATATATAAGTGAATAGACAAGATTTTTAAGCATAAAATTTGAAAATTTTTTATAAATATTTTTTTAAATTAAAATTTGAGATTTAATTAGTTGATAAAATTTAATTTTATTACACTTATCTTACGTGTAACTAGGAGGAGGTGTCCACGTGGATATCTACGTCAGCAAAAATTTACTTAGTCAATATATACCTTGTTATATTATATTACATATATATGATTTAAATTATTTTATTGTTTATTTAATGTAAACTTTTGTATTATATAATTTTGTTATAAGTACTACATAATGTTCATTGATTGACATGCTAAAAATAGTGTTAACAATTAGTCAAAAGTTTACTCAATCTTATGTTTGTTTCCTATAATTATCAACGAAATAATAATAAAATCAATATATTTTACATTTTTACTAAAGTAATGGTCTTACTTAATGTATGTGGTATGTAATATTTATGCATTTTGTTAGATTTTTTTAAATACTAAACAAGTTTTTAAACCTTTCTTTATAATTTTTAACAAAATGAATTTGTATTGAAAGAACTGTTTTACCACATTAAAAATTTGAACAATTGCTTGATTATATATGCTAAAATATTTTAATTTTCATTTTAAAATATTTTTAATTATAAATTATTTATTTCAAAATTTTCCGAATTTTGATTTCCACCAATTAACACAAATTAAATAGTGAAAAAATAAAAGATGAAAAATATATATATGTTTACTTGGTTATCCGGTAGTATATTATTTTTCTTAATTTTTAAATAAATGGCTTAGCTTTGTTTTAATAATACAACGATTTAGGATATCCCAAGTTGATGAAAAGCCTAACTATCAAAGAAACACTCCAAATTGTCTCACTTTTTTTCCAAAAAGAATACAAGTGACCTAATTTTCCTTCTTAGTTTTGTTTAAAGTGCTACCATTTCTTTGTGTACTATTTCGGATGTGATTACATTGACAATTTGATCAACGAGTATGTAATATCCCAACATATAATATTTGCTCTATGGTTTACGGGATATCATCATTATTAACTCTTATTGTATGCTTATATCAATTTTTCTTCACTAGCCTGGTTTTAATTTTATGTTAATATATACTAATTTATGTTGCACGTGTTTTGCAGATAAATAATATGATAAGTTAACATTATTTATTTTAATATATAATTTACTATTAATTGTTTTGGTAAATTTATTAAATCTAATGTATAAGAAATACTCTACAATTACTTATTATTATTATTTTTTTACCTTTGCTATACAATTTTTTTTTTTTTTTTTGTTTACCATAAGATTTGTAAAAGTCGTAAAGATGCTGTGTAAATATATTATTTACTTCGTCGAAAGAGAAATCTTGGTCACAGCTTGACCTCCGCAAAACCAACATGTTAAGGGAAAACTTAAAACATATTAGGAAAGAAAACCTAGGAAAAATGAAATAACAGACTATTCCACTAACATCAGAAACATAACATAATAAATGAACTTAACTCAGTAGTGGGAAAATACCATTTATAATAATCACTCAAACAAAAAAACGTAACCAGCTAGCTATGCAATACAAACTTATACTAAAAAACAGAACACAATCGACAAAAAATATAAGTGGTGCTATAGTGGTACAATAACTTACTCTATAGTAACAATTTCCATCTTAGCGGCTTGTGAACTTATCAAGATCTTTTTGGGTCAAGATTATTGACCAATTGTGCTTTTCCCACTCATTATTTCAAAATTTTCCTTCAAAATTTGATGATGTCAATGGAGTCAAGTTATAAGGAGGCAAGGGACGAGAAGGATAGAGAAAGAAGCTGTTTATGTTTTGATGTTGCTAAAATTAACTACTATAAAGGGTGAATGTAAGGGCCAAGGCAGTGGAATTTGTTAAGATATTTAAAGTACTTTTAGATCATCTTAAAACAAAAGCCTTATTTATTGGGTCAGCCAATCAGCTTAAGAAAATATAGTGTTGTAATAAGTTTGTGCATTAGCAGTCAGGAACCACCAATGCAAGATGCATAACAAGCAAATCATAGAAACAAAAATGAAAAATATATGCTACATGTTTTGATTAAAACTTGCTTTTATTTATTTTGTTTAAAAAAAAAAGTTAGAGTGCTTGTGCTTGACTTCTAAGTAGATCTACTTATGGGTCAATTCACGATACTCAAGAAAATATTTTTTCTCTTAGCTCGATCTTAAATTGATCCAAAGATTTATTTTACGATTCAAAATAATATTGATAATTATTTTTATATTAAATTTAAAAAAATATATAGTGTATTATATAAATGATGATTCCGGTCTATCCAAGCTAAGCCATCTAAACTTTTTATCCCTTATAAGGGTAGTGAAAAAAATTTATATATTACTAAATTTTTTGTCAAAAATATATTACTAAATTGATACACTACATAGGTGATAGAAAAAATTATTAAAAATATATGAAAGTGAGGACTTTTTTTGTGGATATTTATTAAAAATATAGATAGTTTTTAAAAAAGATTTAAGTTTAATTTTAAATTTAGAAATAAAAAGATAATATATGTCTTGTATTTTATAGTTTGTTTTTATATGATTTTTTAATTAAGTTGATATCACTTGACTTGTGACATTAAATTTTGTAAGAGATTTTCACAAGACTTTGTAACACCAAATGTAGGTAAAAAAATGATTTATAGACTAAATTTGTATTTTGAAAAATACAAATATTTAAAAGAATTTGGGTAATTTTTAAGAGATTTTAAGAAAAAAGGGGATAGTGTTTTAGGGATGATTAAGTTACATGAATAATAATAGGTCATTTATTTAAAAATTTAATATCTATACCATTATAAGAAAAATAACTGAGTTTGATGTCTCGAGTTAAGTGATATTAACTAATTACTGAATTTACAAAAAAAAACCCAACTAAATTTATGATATTAAACACTAGAATAGGGATATGAATGTAATTTAAATTTTAATGATAATTTCTTTGAAACAAAAGTCAATATACTTTTAAAAAACTACCTACTTTTTTAAAAAATAAAAAAAAACTACCCATATAAAAAAACCTTATACTTTTTCTTAAAAAATTACCCATATTTTACAAAAGAAACTATTTTTTTAATCACTCACATCGTGGGTGTCCCAAATTCTATTTTTTTAAGTAAGGTTTTTAAAATAGATATTTCTTATCAAAATAAATAAAAAATTAAAAAAAAATAATTTCTTCTATTTTATTTTTGATTTTACAATTTTATTGGTTTTCTTGTACTTTTACCCAATGATTTTGCGTATAATAGAGGTATTTATAGGCCGGGTTACCTACCTAAGCCTACTCGATATTTAAAAAGGTCTAAGCAAAAATATTAAGTCCGAAAAATAAGCTTGAACAAAAAATTTGGCCTGATCAAAAAATAGACCGGGCCATGGCCACTTTTAAGGCTTGAGCTTGGCCAGGCTTGATCTATTTTATAAGTATAATAATATCTATTATTTTTATATTTTTATATTAGGCTATTTTTATTATATAAAGAACATGTATGTAATATTATAGTGTAAGCACTGAAAGATATATTAAGTTATTTAAATTTTAAAACTTAATAAAAGAAAATATTAAATTATTAAAGATTAAACTTTTAAAAAATATTTTTTAAAAAATAAATTAAAAATAATATAAACGAACTTAAATGAGTTTAGATTATCTATTTATAAATATGAACATACTTAGATAAAATTTGAAATTGATATTTTAAGTCAGATTAAGCTTGAATAAACATAAATATTGTTTATATCGTACTTAGACCTGGCCATAAAAATGTGACATGTATACATATTTATTTTTGGGTTAAATTGAAATGTGGGAATAATTTTGGAACTACGAAAAATTCATAAAGCCAGAAAAAAAAGGAAAGAAATAAGGTTTGAAGTGTTATTCTCTCTCTGTCTCTTTTATATTTTATAAAGATAAAACTAAGTGGAAAAAATATAATAATTTAAAGAAATTAAAATTTCTTAACTAAACAATGAGGAATTTAAGCATAATTGATAGTAAATACTTTTGTGGATTATAATTAAGCTTGTTTATGAATTGAAAATTCAAGTCAAGCTCTTAATTAATTTTTTTTTCTCTGGTTGATATATTTTATTATAGTATAATTATTTTGTTTAATTTATATTTTAAAATATATTTTAAAATATTAATATAAAACAGTTTAATATTTCCATAATAAATTTAAAATTAAACGAGTTTAAACTGATGTGTCGAGCCCTCCTTTTATAAGAGATATTTTCAACTTTCGGAGATATCATTGAATCTTCGTCTTCCGTGATCCATCTCGATTATTCCTGCTTTGGAAAAGAATGAAAAACTGGGAGGAGAAGGAGCTGGCCTGACTGGTTGGGTCTTGGGTAGGAGCTGCTGAGGGATTCCGGAAAACAGACAGGCTGGGCTTGACATTAAGGGGAGGTCAGCCAAGGACGAAGTTAAAATGGCTCAGGCAATGGCTCAAATGCACCTCCAAACTAATAAAAGTTAACAATGGCTCAGTCCGAGCATCAACCAGGATCATGTAATATTCTACTATATATTAAAAATTTTTTAAAAAGGAAATAAAAAGATGATAAAAAATTATTTTTTTAATTTAAAATTTAATAGTATTAAGAATAAATATCGTTTAAAAAAATTTTTAGAGACATCATTTAAAGAATGACTATTAACTTATTAAAAATGATTTTTTCATCTTTTAAAATTTTTAAAGATAATTTTTTATCTTTCAAAAATAATTATTGATTATTTTTAATTTTTTTAAAATTTGTAATGCTCGGAAAGAAGAATTTAGTAAGAAGTCATTAGTAAAATCTTTGACCAAAAAAAAAAAAACTTCCTCTCAACTTTTTTACACTTCACTTGGACGGTAACCAGCATCGCACTCGGATTCTGCCTGCTTATCGAACGAGAACGAGACCTTGCAGCTTATGGTGTTAGGATCTCTCAATTATTTTCAAGTGAACTTTATACATATTACATGTGAATGATGCTAATTAATATGTATTAAAAAAGTAATAAAGAAAAAAATAATGATAGAAGGAAACTCATGTCCTTAGTAGTAGAGGTATTTATGGGCTAAGTGATGGTTTGAAAAAATTTTTGATTTTTTATTTAGGCTTGTTTTTAGTCTGCGTTGCTTATATTACTTATATTTACTATTCATAATTAATTAAAAAGTAAATAATTATTTTATATTAATATTTATATTTTTTATAATTAAATTTAAAATAAAAATATTTTTAATTATTAAATATCAATTCGAGTCTATTTGGACCACTTCAGATTAATAAAAGATCTATCTAAAGCTCAACCCAAATAGGCCAGGTGGTTATCTCGGCTTGTAAACATTTTTACTTATTAGGATAATTATTTATTAGAAGCCGTACTTTTCGTATATACTTTCATATCATATATATATATATATATATGTGTTTGTATGCATTTTTATAAATAAAATTTTAGTGCCTCAAATTAATTATTTAAAAATATCTTTGGACGTTTACATTAATTTTGATGGAAAGGATTATCTATGGTCTATTAATGTAAGAATATGTTAATTCATTAGTCATCACACTTTTTAAAGAGTAAAGGTTTATATATTTTAATTTTTTAATTAAATTAATATCACTTAATTTATAATATCAAATTTAATAAAAATCATAATAATAATTAAAATTTTCGATGCTCATAATTGGGTGAAAAAAAAATTTAGATTATCATATAAATATATTTAATAATTTATCTAATCAGAACTGAAAAAGTAAAACAGAATAGTCAGTTCATAAATGAAATTTATAAACACTATCGATAATAATTAAATTTTATAGGTGTATGACAAACAAGCTAGTGTCTAATATTAACTAGGGCTCCTTGGCCTTGGCCCTTGCTGAGCTCAGCGGAGAGCAAATGTGTCGGCAAGAAGAGAAAGGCAAAGCATGAAAATTTGATGTGCATTGGCCAAGTTCTCTTTCCATAATAAAAAAGTTGAATAATTCAATCACACATCAAATAATATATACATAGATGCAATCATCAATAGTCACCACAACGTATCTTTAGAGAAGCCAACCATCCATTACTTACGCTCCAAATTAAATATTATACACAATAATTACAAACGTTCACGAGTTAGTTGCGGGCAATGTTTAAAATGTAAAGGAAAAATGATTTAGAAAGCCACTGCCTCCAAATCTTCTTGCCATGGCGTCAATGCATTTGAGACTTTTTCATGCCCCTTTATTAATATTAATGTTATTATTATTATTTTTAATAAGAAAGAAATATTAACTTGAAATAAGGAAAAAATTATATATATTAAAATTTAAAATTTTAATATATTAAATGATCCTTTTAAAAATAATTAATTAAACTAATCAAATTAAACCTCTAATTTTAAAGTCAATTGTCTAACCAATTAGACCTTACTTAGTGTGCACTTCTTTCATTAACGTTGGTTTTCATTGCCCAATTGCCACGCTCACTCACCACTCTATATTTTTACAATTACAATAATATTGTTACCTGTCTCCAGGGAAATCAACGAAAATGGTCGCCAAATTTATAATTATTCTTTGTTATAGCTAGCTAGCTAGAAGGCCGACCATCAAGGCTAACTACTAACTAATAAAATAATGGACATTAAAGATTCAAATTGACAATTAAAGCTAAATCTGACTACGTACATAAATACCCTCCAGTGGGGAATTTATTCTACAAGTGGACATATCATCCTTAGGCTAATTATATAAATGATTAAAATCTAAATTTCAAGGAAGAATGATACACTACATGGAAAATTTTCATTATCTAATGCTTTCTTCCCAAGGCAGAAAGTGTAATTAAAAGTAATAAATGTCATAAAGCTACGCATTTATATATACATTAAAAAGAGTGTTGTAAAATTAAAGAGATTTTGGGATTTTATTTTATTTTTATCAAAATGTAAAAATAATACAACTTATTATTATTTCTCTCCATTTGACATTGCTTTGTACATCAATCTTAATCTCAAGTAGCTAAAACTTACGTATGTCAACTATGTGCCTTGCGATTTTCCTTTGTAACTCTGTTTAGATGGTTATTGACATAATATAATTAATTAATAAATTTATATTTATGTATCGGTAGTGGATAAGTTTATACATTATTAGAGAATCAAATGATACATTTTTATTAAAAATAAAATTATCTATATTTATTCTTAAAAATTTTTTAAAAATAATATTCTAATTTATTGATGGTGTATAAATATATTTTTCAATGCATCAAATATAAACTCTAAATTAATTTCATCTTCATGTTCATAAGAAACATACTTACAGAGATTTTCACGGTCCCAAATTCCCTTCTTTATTCCAAAGTCAGCTATTCCCTACAACTTGCACAAATGTTTTTCATGGGAGACAAACTCAAAATAAACCCTAAAAAGCTATGAACTTCAAGGAAAAGATAACTGAAAAGCTTTCTTTCAAAGTCCAATTGTATGATTAGGATATATACTTGAAGTTCCATGAACAATGAAGGACGATTAATGTTTGAAAAGGGACTAGAAGATAAAAACTGTTCAATTATTCAGCTTTGGAAATCAAGAAAAGGAAGGGACGAAACATCTTTCATCAAATCCTCGAAGTCCCATTCTCCAACTTTTGGCTCTTCTCCTATCCAAAAATTCCCAACATCCCCGCCGGCTATGTTTTCTGATTTGATATTGTCATTACTACTACTATTTATGATATTGAAAGGGTTGTTGATGTTCCTAATATCAAATGTATTTTCAGCTTTAATGTTTTCTCCAATGCTTTCTAAAGGAGGGACATATAGTTCCCTTTCTACCCCATTGTCAACACTGCCAAACATCTCGTTTTCACAGTAGAAACTGTCTCCATTTGCCCCAACCTGTGTCACACATAAGGCTGGATCGAAGTATTCGGTTGCCCCAAACACGTTTAGGCCATGCTCGAGCATCGGTAAAGAGTTGCCGCTGGTGTGATTCAGGACCATGGATTGCAAGGAAGAATTGGACGAAGTTGATGATAAATCCATATACATAGGCAAAATACCTTGTTCTTGCATTGATAAGAGCCCTGCCATGGCATCTTTGCTAGGCTCTGACGTCGATGAATTACTAACGTTTGGTGAGGGAGTCGATGACAAATTCTTTAGCCTTTTCTTTATTGTTGAATTCCAAAAGTTCTTTATTTCATTGTCTGTACGACCAGGTAGGCGAGCCGCAATTTGAGACCACCTTTGAGGGTTTGGAACAGGATCAAGCCATTAAAAAATGGGTCAGTACTTTTCATCAATAGCGTATATAATATATAATGTGTGACTTGAGTTTGAAATTATGGTCGACAGACACAAAGAACATATAAAATTTTCAATATCATTTTGCATACCAAAGACTTTATACAGCAGTCACATCGAATGGCATATGCATTGCAATTTTCACGCATGCAAAAATGTCTTAAGCAATTGTAGGTTTGAGTATCTTCAACTCAAAGGGGTAGTTGTTTTCATAATCCTTCCCAGTTCTTTAAGCTTCTGATCAATATAATGTGAAATTAGAGATTTGATTGTAGATTCTTGATACAACAATTAAAAAAAAAAAACTTGATCGGCTAAATTCACTTCATGTTCCTTTTCACTTGATTTATATCCCCGTAAAGAATATCCAAATACTCAAAATTAATAAACTTGGCTCATTCATGGGTACATACTGTTACTTTCTCCACAAACTTTAATAAGTGATACTTACTTTTGCCTCTATCACTTTAAACACCACTTTGACTCGGGGCTTTATGGTATGCATGTGAAAAGCAACCAAACAACGAAGCAGAGCTCCTGTTTGGTGCTTAATTCTCTTTTCTTATCCTGAAATCACTCTAAATGTCTCTTTCCAAATCAGCCTTCCACTTATCCTTTCATGTTTTGGTTTAGTTCCTTTTCTCTCAATTTTGGGAGTTTTTGGAGAAAGGACATGTATGACTGTACGTATTTGCACC
>JBBYHM010396559.1:0-13804 GCA_038381775.1 Adansonia rubrostipa | reverse complement strand
CTCACATAAACTAGTGGCACCTATTTAGCTTAGTTCATAAAGAGCTAGACATCTTTCTTTGCTTACCTTCAAGCCCACACAAGCTAGTGGCACTTGTCTACCTTAGTTCATGAAAAGCTAGATGTCTTCCTCTACCTACCTCAAAGCTCACACAAGCTAATGGCATCTATTTGAAAAAATAAAAAACAACCTAGTAAAGACATCAAACCCTACAAAACTTATTAAAATCTTCTTTTTTGTAAGTTTTTAATCCATCTTGACATGATACTAAGTAACTCTCCACTTCTCCATAGGCACACAAATCCATCATCCCATCCAAACAAAATGGTGCCTATTTGTCTTTGTCCTGTTCCTACTACTTAGCAACGGCCAAAGAGGGCCAGCTGTAGACACTTCATTTTGTCTGAACTAGTTTTTGGCATCTTAGGAGTTAGGTAAAAGATGATAAAATCAAAAAATAGAAATAATAAAGTTAGGGGATGATTGTCGAGCACCGTGTCACTAAGGACTATTGACGACATGATGCCAGGCAAAAAAATTCTTTTTGGGAAAGTCTAAAATGCCTATGGGCCGTATTAAATATAATGTAAAAATGAGCCATCAAAAGCTATTTGTCATGGTGTCACCAAGGTCATTCAAATGAGTACAAAAATCAATTTCCCATTATTTGTGACCAAGTTGAGGTAAATCAGGAAGCCATATGTACGTACAAGTTATATTACGGTGCAAGTATTGATATGAGGCCTTTACGATGCAAAAAACTTGAATTTTCACATGTAGTATCGATACAACAGGGTTTGGTATCGATAGCCAAGGTATAGTATCGATACCTGGCATGTTTGTATCGATATAGACTTAGCAATAGCTAAAGTTGTAATTTTGGCAAAATGTATCGATACACAAGCATGAGTATCGATACTGGCTTCTAAGTCTTGAGACTAGAAACATTTTTTGCTCTTAGTATCAATACACAACTCATTGTATCGATACCCAATAGTAAAAAATACCTTTTGTATCAATACAATATGTTTTGTATCGATACACCAAGGCTTTTTTGCCTAGTTCGAGCCATTTTTCAGCCTCTGAACATGTTTTTGCACAAAGAAACTATCATAAAACATTGCAAACCTCAACTATGGGTTCATTAACAAATTCTAACAAATTTTGGAGTCCAAACAATTAATGGCAAAGGTCGTTTTCATAAGATATATGGATGTAAGAGGGTATGGTAGGCATATCTCCAACTGCAGGCTTTCATAACCTTTTTGCCTCCTCGCTCAACATGGCAGAAACAATAAGAAGAGAGTTAACTGAACATGGCACCTAGTGCAGAAAAAAATAAAAAAAATGCCCTTTGCATTGTCTTCTAAAAGGAATGGGCTGAGTATTAAATGAAAAATGAACACTACCAGCTATCTCAAAAAAAATTTTCAACTATCAAAAAAGCTCTCCAACAATCCCAGAAAACCTTCCATCTATTCCCATAAATCTTCCAATAACTCTAACTCTAAGAGTTCACCAAAAACAATGTTTAATTGCTTTTTACCTTCAAACAGCCACCATTCCGGTAGCTTCCTAAAGCCACCACCAGAACACCTTCAAAAATCCAACCTTTCACATATTTTCATCCTCAAAACACCCCATTAGCAACCATATTACCAGAAAGCTCCTTTCTTTCACCCTTTTCTTCCTAAATAATAGCAAAAGGAGGTAAGGGACTGAGCTTAAAATTATTGCTTTAAAGAAGGACAAAAACTTAAAGCCTTTGGTGGTATTTTTTTTTACTTTGTTCCATGTATTTTCTATTTTGATCATTCATTTCATTTTAGTGAGCCCTTCATGTTGCTAGACCCTCCTAATACTCCCATGCATCTTTGTTGCCTTGGTTGTTGTTGTCCTAGGATCTTGATGACCCTCTTGACACCTTGATATTGTCAGATATATATACATATTTAAGTGGTCACCTTGACATGTCTTAGGCATGTTCAAACATTTTCTAGTGTTTTAAGGAGTTTTATGAAATAAAATCCTATCTTGACAACTCCAACATCCACTGTTTTGTGTTAACATGTTTACATCATCTCCATGCACCCTATTTATTATCTTCTTGCATCTATGTCACCCATTTCCATATTAAAATATCATCTTTACATGTTTTCATGTTTAATCCATGTTTATCTTTGTATGTGCTGTATTTTGTTCATTATATCTCAATTAAAATGTTTTTTGTTGTCTCTTACAAAGTGATTTTTAGAAAAATCCCCAAGCTAAGTTCATACCTACAATAGATAAAGAATAGAATGGACTCAATGCTATCTCCTAATCTTGAGGGTAAATCAACATTTCAGCTCTAGATTTCATGGTGAAATATGTTTTTTTTTTCAAAAAAAAAAGGAAATCCTTTTTAGTATTAAACTTTAATCTTGAGTATCATGTTGATTTTGGTGACATGGTCAAACGATTATTCCTTCATCCCAAACTACTTCAAAATTGTGGAATGAACATGTTAAGCCCATGTTACCTTTTGTCGCAGATGTTCAGACATCCTAGGCCAGAGTCTATCTTCAAAAAAAAACTAGAATATTGAATAATCCCTTTGTTTTTTTCTCTAGCAATACCGTAGTTCAAACTTGAAAAATCATTTTCAAACCACCAAAATATTTCCTTTTATTTTTCTAATATTTTTCCTTCAAAGGACATCGAATTACCTTTTTAACGGCATCTTACTTGCCCTCGGATCATACCGAACTAGAGAGTTATAATTTTTTGAACCTTTGTTGTCCGAAACCCCTGGAACCAACATGTAATATTCTGTTTAGGGCCATTACGGCCCACCATTGATTTTTATGAAATTTCCAAATATTTTTCCCAAAAAGTTCACAAAATTCCCTTTTTGGAAAGGTATTATATATAATCTAACGATCCCAGATAGGCTTAGAATGATTTTTTGAAATCCATCATGCCCTTTTAATTATACATCCTGCTAGTGCTGAGATGAACCTAACTTTGAAAATTGATTCCGCCTAGAAAGTGATCTTCTAGAATTTTTGGAATATCTTGATATTAAACCTTGTCAAATTACCTTTCCAACGGCACCTCATTTACCCCCAAAAGTCTTTGGATTCACCCGAACAAAATCCAAAAATAGAGACACCATGATGCTATCTTATGTTTTCAACCTAATTTTCGAATCCCTTTTTTTCAAGACATTCGAATGTCTCGAAAATGTGCTTGGTTGATTCCCTCACAACATTAACCCCTTTTGACTCAAATCAAGATTAACATATGAAAAACTAGGATTTCATATTAAAATTTTTGCTAATGGAGATACTCTACCTCTATTATTCCAAAGAGGATACTCCAACCCTATTTTTAATTAAAAATTTCAAATTTTCTCTTTATTCTTAAACATTTTCCTAGCTTTGGGGATACTCTAACCCCGTTACTCAAGGGGATTCTCCAACCACATTTTTTCATTAAAAATTCAATTTTTCACTTTAATCTTAACTATTTTCATAACTCTATTTTAGGGGATACTCCAACCCCACCTAACTAAAGGGATACTCCAACCTCACTTTTTCCTCCAAAATTTAAAATTTTATCTCCTTCAGATGCCTCAAACTATTTTGATAAAAATCATTGCTGAAATTACCATCGAATCCAGACTAGTCTCTAAAATTGTCATCCCAGTTATTCTTCAATAACTAAAGATAATTATGAGATACATTTCAATCGCCCCTCTCTTTTTATGTTCTTTTGTTTGCGTTTGCTTGTTTATGATATCAATATATTTCTCATTTTTTTCCTTGCTAACTTATTTCCTTTTGTCATGTTATTGTGCTTTCACATTTAATATTCATTTTCAAATGAAAATTATGAGGCGATGTTTCGTGTTGGTATCTTTCTAGTGCCTAATACGAAACGTCCAATTTTTAAAATCCAATCCGGACATCATTTTCATAAAAAAAATCTCTATGTCCTCACACCTCCAAGGCGCATAGGTGATCTAATTTTCCTTAATAAATAAAACCCTAAATTTATATTTTCCAAAACTTCATGCATTAAAGAGGATTATATCTAAATAGAGACCAAATGGAACCGATTTAACCAAGACCAAACTGAGATATAGTTAGTAGGTACCGATTTCGGGCATCATGGGGATGCTACTTCTTTCCTGCATGTAACCAACTCCTGAGCCCAACCAATGAATCTCTGGACTTTGTAGACCTTGAAATCAATGTTCCAAGTTTCATAACTCATAATATTGTTTTCAATAGGCATTCTATCTTGTCTAGCCTAAAATGATCAGTGGCGACTCTAAGTTTACGGCCACTTCGTGGTGGCCATCCGAGTCCAGTTGGATGAGTGACTCGTCCGACGGTCCTTATCCCCTTCATCTAATCACTTCTAATCCAAATCCTAATCAAAGGATAGCTCAAAGGCTCAACCACAACCAACCATCATTTATTTTAGGTCAAGTGTGCCATGCCCTTCGGATCATCTGAAGTGTTAAAGGCCGGGCACATGTTGATAGAAAAGAAATGAAAGTGTAAGGTTTTGACCAAAAATATGAGGATGGACATAAGAGATGGAATGCAAAATGCTTAGTCATTTTTATTAATAATGCTTGATAAAAGTGCACTTGTACAAAGGATCCCACGATGCTCTTAAGTAGAAGCTTATAGGTTTAGTTTGTAACATTACTTCAAATTAGATTCAAACAATACAAAAATCTTTGTTTCAGTCCAAATACTTAAAACAAATCCCGGAGTGCTCAGACTAGTTTCATGGTCCATTGTTGAAGTTTCTGGCTCATTGATTGTCTTGATAAATAAGTCTCCGAACACCTTGTCTAGAATAACCATTATGTTTCCAGAGCCAATAGCTACTCCCTGATTTAAATTAATATGTCCTCTTGAATGAAAACTTTCTCGTAGCAGTGTAGCACCATTGGTTCATATACTAGATCTTAACCTTTTAGATGGGCCATTTTCTTTTCCTATGCTTTCTGAGCTTGTTTTTTCTATTGGTGGGCATTAGCCTTAAGTCCTAGACTTTTTTTATCAATTTGATGTTCAAAGCTTTAGAAGTCCCTTATAGATGTTTTCCTACTAGCTAGGGCACCTTTACCTATAGTCAATTAGAGATTCATATAGGTGCTTTTTGATAGACAAGGCTTAACTATAGGTAAACCTTCTTTGACATAGGTGTCGTTAACAACCTCAAATGATTGGAAAGAGGATTTTAGTATATACTCTCACCACGCTCAATATGAGAGGCATCATAGGAGTGGTGATGATAATATCTTCTTTGCCTCCGATGCTAATAACTTTGTTTTCTATGACAAGTTTTAACTTCTAGTGCAATAAAGATGGTTTTGCCCTCACGAAATAGATCCAATGTTTTTCTAACAAGCAATCGTATAATGGAGCAATGTCCGTCACATGAAAATTTACTTTGTACGTCCATAGCCCAACAATGTCCATCACATGACAATCTACTTCATACGTTCATAGCCCTACTTGGAGCAGGATAGTGATGTTCCCAACAACCTCTTTACATGTTCCATCGAATTCTCACACCACTATACGGCTATTATGCTTAACATGAGAAATGTCAATAGGAAGTTTGTTCCAATATGTCAAAGGAATTATGTTTAAAGCCAACCTATTATAGATGAGAACTTTTAGCACACGCTTCCCTTACAATAAGTAGTGACATGGAGAGGGTTATAATTCTCCTTGCCTCCATAGGGCATTTCATCATCATTGAAAGTATATAATTATCCCTAGTAATATTGCTCACTGAGTGATCCAATTGGCCTATCAAAATGTTAGGTGGGATATAAGCTTTATTCAAGACCTTAAGTTAAGTTTTTCTATGAGCTTCGAAACTTAAAAGTAATGATAGCATAGATATCTTAGCACGTTACTTTTTTAGCTAATCAAAAATGATATATTCCCTGTGCTTGATGAATTTAAAAAATTTCATAGCCTTGTTATCACTTATTGATTCTTTGGCTACTTTAGAATCTTCTTGTTTCCTCATCACCTCTAGTGTTTGAATTATTGAGGGAATATTTTTTTTATTGACTTTGACTTTAGATGCAGTTGAGGCATAGCATCTATTGTTGTAAGTTAGATAGCTTATTCTCATAACGTCAATGATGGCTGGTTTTTGGCAAGATTCCTCCATCATCAGTATTTTGCTTTCATATGCCATAGCATTGCTTTGTCCTTTTTATAAGGGAAAGAAGATGGAAGCTAAAGATCATTCTTGGCATATGCTAAATAGGCATGATTTAGTATCTGGCTAATTGGCAAACAGGATGAATGGTCTTTCAACTTCATAGAAAGGGGCATATTTATCCTTTTTCATGGCATTTATGGAAACATCCATGTCTTCCTCTTGTTCTTCATAGAACTCAATTATCAAAAGGTCTATTATTCCTTTCACCAATCTTAAGAATTCTGACTAGTGTTGTCAAGTGTGCCTTTGTCCATAGTGGTAACAGTATGATCTGGCAAGCTATTTTTCTTGATATCAACCCCTTGACAAGAACTTGACCTTTATGAGTGCCTCTCATACACTGCCCTTGGTGTTTTAACCTCTTTGTCATTTTTCTTAACCCAATAATGCTTTCCATCAATCATAGCATCTACTCTCAATTCTCTATGGTTCAGGAGTGGACTAGCTCCAACATTAGGCCCTGACCCTTGCTTGATTTTGATCACACACTTTTTAGTAGGCCCTTAACTTTTCTCTTGAAGGAATTGCAATTTTTTATGTTGTGACCTTGTGCCCCAATATGTTATTTGCAATAGGTATTCCCATCATACCATTTAGGAAAAGAAGGTGACCGTGGAGTTATAAATACTGGATATACTAATTAACCTGCCAATAAGCGAGTATAGACCTTTTTTCGCGAATAAAAAATGGATTAAAATGCTATCTTCCCTGAGTTGCTTGTTAATTATTTGGTGCTCTAGTGTTACTTTGGTTGTGAGATAAAGTGTTTTGAATAGAATTTTAACTTGGGTTTGATGAAAGACTCATGGTAGGATTAAATCTAATAGAGTATAGTAGTTATGGCACTGAGGCGTACGAGTTAAAACCCAGATATGCCATGCTAGGGAAATACATGCTTTGTCTTAAATAGGGATTCTGGGTGATCTTGGCAGGGCTTTCACTAATGGCATTTACCTTTTTCTTTTTGCCTTTGGTAGTAAACTTCTTGGTAGAGCTGGAAGATCCCCTCCTCACATCTTACTAGTCTTTATGTCATTATCAATCATTTCTTCAAATATCACCATACTAGTGACATTCTTTATAGCATTCCCTACTAATTTCTTATAGTAAAGAGCTTGTAGGTTATTGATGAACATGATTATTATCTCCTTTTCGATTAGTGGAAGGTGAACCTATGCAGCCTTTTCTTGCCACCTCTAGATGTACTGTCTGAAGTTTTCATTAGTTTTCTTTTCCATGTTCAATAGAAAAAGACAATCCAAAGCCAATCGAATACATACTTATATTTATTAAGGAAAGCTTGAGCCACATTTGCCCATTGCTGATTTCTAATTGGGTTAAGCTTTATATACCAATGAGCAACTACCATAGTTAAACTGTCTTTAAAATAGTGCATTAACAGTACATATAGATATGTGCAATAGGGTCTATAGTCCCATTGTATTTGCCAAAATCTGATACTTTGAATTTAGGTAGAATGATGAGGTTTGAAACCAGGCCTAATGATTTGGTGTCCATAATTTCAAACTTATCACTTCTTTCTATGGCCTTGAGGCATTTCTCCAATAACTTGTATTTAATTTCATTTTTAGTAACCTCAACATGTTTTGAACTAGCTATTTTTCTTGTTCTATTTATCCATCGGGGTATTGAACTAAAGGATTTACCAGTGACAATCCCATATTCGCACTGTGATATCCCTGAGCCAGATATGGTGCTGCTACAGCGTTTATATAGATAAATGGTTGAGTAGGTGGAATTGGTGCTATTGGTGGTGGCTGTTCTTGGGATGCTTCTTTAGGATTACTAATGGCCTTAATTCCCTCATTCTGATTAACCTTAAAATTTTTTGGTTTCTTATCTTTATCAGTGGTACTTATTTGCCCTTTATCTTCTAGGGTAGCAGCCAATAGTTTTGTTAATTTAACAGCTTGATTTTGTAGTTCCATAGTCTTACGAAGCATTTGTTCCTAGGTCTCTCGATGCATAATTTTAAGCCTCTTGATACGAGCTTGGTGATCATTCTCTATTACTTTCCAACGTAGATAGGTATTATACCAATGTTGGATGTTCGATTCCATGTTTTGAGGACCATTGCACTTTAGAATGATCTTAGATTAGACTTTTTATGATACAATGAGTATGATGTATGCATGAATGGAGATGAAATCATATGCATGTGATAATGTTACAGAAATGGAAAGAACATGATCAAATAAATCAAATCATGTATGTAAATGCAAGAGACAATTGGATTTTGGTAATAGCTCTAAAATAAGTATATTCCATTTGAACAAAGCATTAATTACAACCTATCAAGTTTGAAAGTAATCAAATATCAAAACATTGCACGTGATTACACTATTTGATTATAAGTTCTAGAAAGTTTAACAATTCTTGTCCATTATTGCTTATAGGAATGAATTCTCGCCTTATAACTCTGGCTAATTCAAACATATCATCTGCATTGGTTTAAACCATGCCAATCTACTTAATAAGGCTCTAGAAATATTTTTTATACTCTGATCAAGATTGTTCTATCAAGATCCAATTACAATGTAATTCTTTGGAAGATCTGGACAATCTCTAACCTAATCTTGCTGGACCTTCAAGCATGCTCCAATTCTTAAACCCTTGCAGTCAAAGTTTCATTCTTAACCCTTCCCTCTTGAAGAACTTGTGCTCAAGCTGCCAAGTTTTTGCTTTTTTTTTAATATACCAATGTAATTACATGATTCTTAGTGATTTCTTCTACAGTGGTCTCCACTTGGGTCTTTTAAGCCTTTAAGTCATTGGCAAGATAGATAAGCTTGGCTTTCCATTTGGCTTAGGATTTGTCAGTTCCTTTGTATTTATTTGTCTTTTAAAGTGCAATGTAATCTTTCTTCAAATCCTGAAGATTTCTGTTGATGGCATTTTTTGTCTTCACAAGTTCACATATCTGTCCTCTAGGACTTGACACTCATGCTCCTGTTAGCTCTTTTCTTCTTGCAACTGATGAATTTCTTTAGTAAAAGCAGCTTTTTTTTGTGCAAGCTCACGCTTCAAGATCTCAATCTTATATGGAGGGTTATATGTTGAAACACAAGGGATTCCATTAGTAGACAACAGTATGGTGCCATCAACTCACCTAGCTATCTAATCTTTATAGGGCAAAGTCACTATTTTCTCTCTTTACAATATGATATAACAAGTTTTTTGCCATGTGTTAAAGATCTTTTACACCTGGCTTATGTAGCCGTCCCCTTCATATTCAAAATCTAGTGTACATAAATCATGAGTGATAGGGACAAACTATCGATAATTGAATTGCCATAAAGCTACGAAGGGGGCATAACTGATGCTTTCCTATAATCCATTAAGAGGCATCAAATGAAATGGCTTGCATTTGTACAAATTAGGCCAGGAATGATCTATAGAACTATCCAAGTCACTTCGTTGTCATTCAAATCTTTAAACTTTGCAATCAATTGATACTTGGTGGTACCTTATGGCTACTTCTTTTCTAAAAACATGGTGAGAGGATTAAAATTTAGTATGTACGGCTATAGCAGTCTTTTACCCTAAAAAAGACTGAAGAGCCATACATACAACATTGATAAGCATCTAATGAAGCATGCTTTGCCTAGAACATTGGTGAGATACTTACTTATGGACACTACCTTTGAAACCAATTGTCCTAAAATGATATGAAATGATATGATGCATATAGCAAAGACAACAACAAAAGAAACACTAAGTTAGTAATGTATTAAAGACAAGAAACATGTTAAAGAATAAAATGCTCAAAGGAATCATGATGCCTTAGGGTGAACATGGAGAAATATGGGTATAATCATTTTGCTCGTCAATCCTAAACTTATGCAGATAGCATAACAACGTGTTCGAGCTAGAGACATCACATTGGGATAAAGATTAACACTCAGCACAATAATAATTCACTCATCACCATATAGTTACAAGCTAATGTCAAGCCATCCATTGGATAGAATGATGGCTTATTCAAGTGTTTGCTCATAATAAGATGGCATGATGCCTTTAAGGATATTATGAAGGACATAAACATTTGCTTAATATTGTCTAATGGTTGGCGAGCTTCAAGTTATTGGTTAGATAGCTTAACAACTTGCTCGGGCAAGTTTTATTCCTTGGGAAGTGATATAGAGGCTCGAAAGGTATGTTAGTGATAACACCCAAGCGTTATCTTCTGTGAAAAGAAAAAGGCATTAGCCATTGGTCGGACAACATAACGACATACCCTATAGTATTATTGCAATGGATGACATAATTTAGGGCAAGAGAGAAGGCATTGGTAAAGATGTTCGTTCATCATCATCTATGCAACAAAGAAATGATAAAGAGGAGTAACATGTAAGAAGTGTTTCCCCAAGTGTTTTATTCTTTGGGTTAATCTAGCAGCACTTCTATATGGCCTGGCATGGTTTTTGCTCTTATGGCTGACTATATGGGGTTAAATTGACTCTAAATGGTTCTCAAAACACTCATTCTTCCGGTAAAGATAGCTAAGGCACCCTAATCCTAGGCCCATCATAGGCTTGGTGGAACGAGTTTGATTTAAATGGATGCATTTTGCTATGCCATATAGATAAAAAGAATACCACTAGATCATAGATACTTTACACTTTAAAAGATACTGCTAACCCATGGGTAAAGAAAAGATACCATAAAGGACAAATAGCTTAATTCCACTTAATAAAGGCATTATTCTTTCTCCAAGAAACATACAGCCAAAAGTCTAATTGGGTGTGAGTGCACGGTGTGTGTCAAGGAAACAATCAAACCTTCTTATTTACTCTTTACTACCATTTTAAAGAAGTTTTTGTATTCATTTTTTGAGTAGCAAGCAGCCTTAACAATCACAAAAAACATAAAAAAAAAAGTAATGGCAAATAATATTACGTACAAAGGAGATGAAGAAAGGAGATTACAAATAAATAACGTCTAAAATTAAGGGAATCCGAGAATTTGATAAATTTTAGCTAGTTGTAGGCTTCACTCTCTAAATAAATTCCCTAGTGGAGTCACCAAGCTATCACAACCTGCCTCTTGCATGACACGCTACTACTTAAAAATGAAGAAAAGACAATAAAGGGAAGAGGCTCACCTTTAGTTCATCCCTTGATTAGGATTTGGATCATGTTAAAGTGAACGTTGAAAGGAAGACCATCGGATGAATCACTCATCTAACCGGTCTTGGATGGCCATTACAAAATGACCATAACTTAGAGTCACCGCCGATCATTTTATTCTAGGTATGACTAGATACCTATTAAAATTGGTGATTCTGAGTTACAAAACTTGAAACATTGATTTTACGGACTACATATACCAAAGTTCATTTTAAAAGGTCTAGAAGGATTAGCACCTTATAATGCCTAAAATTGGTACCACTAGCCATAAATTATTGAAGTCTCGATTTTCCTCAATTTTTATGTGGTCATTGTTTATATGTAATCTCCTTCTTATAAATGCAAACTTTTAAATATTAAATCTAGGTTTTCATGATAAAAGTTTAATTAATATCTCTCTGTGCAACCTAAAAAGGAGGAGAAACATAAAGAATTTAGTAAAATTAGATTCGAATTGATTTAGGAAAGGATACTCTATGTCGAGCATTAGAGGGATACTGATATAGAACATTGCCTCAAGTTTAATGAACTTCAATTTTTTTAAAGCATGAATGCAAATCATCATCAAAAAGAGAAATGGATTAGTAAGACATAAACAAATATAGTAAAAGTTGAATTAAAGATGAATACATGAAAACAAAAAAAAAAAAGGGATGATCGGGATGTATCTCCTACTGGACTTCGGTTATTGAGGAATAATCGAATTGACAATTTTAAGACATGTTTGTATTTGGTGGCTAGCTTAGGTGTAAAAAGGTTAATAAAAGGTCCGGGGATGCCTGGGGAAAAGAAAACTTAGATTTTTTTATGTATTTTTTAAAAACAAGGTTAGAGTATTCTCTCAGAGAAAACGGGGTTGGAGAATCCCATCGAAAAAGTAAGGTTAAAATATCCTCTTAAAAAAAGGCATTAGAGTATCCCTTTGAAAAAGCAAGATTGCAGTATCTCCTTGGAGAAAATAAGGTTGGAATATCCCCCTCGAAAAAAAGATTTGAAGTGGTTTTTAAAAATCAAAATTTTTTATATTTTTGAAGAAACAAGATTTTAAAATGGAAACTTAATTTTTTTAATAGAAAAGGGAAATTAATTTCAAAAACATTTTTCGATTTTGATCTGAGCCTAAAAGAACCTACATCATGAATCATGACACCATAGGGAAACCATTGAATATATTTCGAGTCATTTAAATGACTAGAAATGATTATTCAAGAAAATCCAAGTAAATTTTCTCAAGTTCAGCAAAAATAGGGGACAACATTGCACTATCCACTTTCTCAAATTTATTTCGATTTGGTCTGATGCTTTCTAGTGGCAAATGAGGTATCAATGGAAAGTTAACTTGATAAAGATTAATATAAAAATATTTTAAAAATCCTAGAAAATTGCTTGCTACACAAAATTAATTTTTGAAACTAGGTCTAAGTCAATGCTGATGGCCAATGCAATAGAAAGGAGCTGTAAACTTTGAAAAGTTTCCCTAAACTCAATTGGGATCATTGAATCACAAATGAGATATGTTTGGAAAGGGAATTTTATGAAAATTTCAGAAAAATATTCAAAAAAATCCAAATAAATCATATGGCGGGTCAAAATTGCCCAAATAGAATATGAATTGCTGATTACAGGGGTTCCAAACAGCAAAAGTTCAAAAAATCAGAACTTCAAAATTCAGGATGATCCAGGCAAACGATGTATCATTGTAAAGGTAATTCTATACCCTTTCAAGAAAAAATGCTAGAAAATTTGAGAGAATCATTTGGAGTTCAAAAATTTTTCAAATAAGGATCATTATGCTATTAGTACCAAAAGGGATGTTTTTTCGGGTTAAGGCTTTTATGGTCACATGTCAAGGTGTCAAACATGCGAATGTCCGATCACTAAGGTCCATGGCAGTGAAGTAATGGGCTAATCCAACTTTTGTAGAGTAAGCCCTAAATCATTCACTATCCATGCCAATAGTTATGATAGGCTCAAAACAAGGCTTAAACTAAATACTTGAAAGCATTTTTTTTAATTTTGGATTAGAAATAGAATTTATTTGGCCTAATAAGGCCATGATTCCAAACATTTGTGCTTGATATATTCCTAATATTGAATGACCAATATATTAAAAATATTAAATCCATACTAATCCCTATTGATTGAGGTTTGTATATATTTAACATGGGGTTGTCTTTGAAAAAAAATTTTTGCAAGCATCATAGAGGCATTTCAATAAACATAGATGAACCAAACTAAGCGAATATATCAAACATGAACAACCACTCAAAATAATAAATTATCCATGCACTTCAACAAGGAAATCATAGTGAAAATGTATCCCAAGGTATGGTCATGATCAAATTATGCCAAGCTGAGTATTCACACATGAAATGGGCACATTGAGATGAAAAAAAACATGGTAA
>JBBYHM010396548.1:0-13805 GCA_038381775.1 Adansonia rubrostipa | reverse complement strand
AGGGCAAAGAAATAAACATTGCAAAAGGCATACACACAACTAAGGGATTTGGATAAAAATGAAGGCAAAAGAGTAATAGAGACAAAAAGGTTGAAAAATGATACACAATATGGAATGATAGATGCAAAAGTCATTTTATTAATAATGTTTGATAAAAAATGCCCCTTACATAGGACACCTATCGGCCTTTGGACGAGGGCAGGTAGGTTTTCATTTCTTGACATAACATAAAAAGGATAGGAAAAGTGTAGGGGCTTCCGTCATGACCCTATCATCAAAATCAGGTTTTAGTCAAAGGACATGACTTTTATGGCTTGGTATCTTGGAGATAGAGGTTGTTAAGTACTCTATTTAGGATGACCAAGACATCTTTAACCTTTTGCTCTTTTGATTAGCTTGGATCAATTCAACCTCCCCAATGAAATGTCTCATGGAAAGACAAAAACATTGTCGACTTTGAGTCTCCCTCTCTACCTAATGATCGTGTCATCTCCTAGTTGCAAATCCTCTTTTCTTGCTGCTTTCTTGAATATGCATTAGCCTTGAATCCTAAGCCTCTTTTGTTGGCATAAGTGGTGACCTGTAGGGCTCAAGCCATCCCTTGTAGATTCTTACCAAGCCCTTTTCCAGCATGGGAACCTTTGCTAATGGTTATTTTTAAACATGAGTGGTACTCTTTGACAAGTGGGGTTTAACTATTGGCAATCCTTCTCCCATAAAATGTTGCATTAACGAACTTGAAGGATTGGAAGGATGACTCTGGTGCATCCTTATTAGGCTTTATAGAGATATCCTCAGTGAAAGCAGTGGCGATCATTTCTTCTTCAGCCCCAATAGTGACTACTTTATCATTTATCATAAATTTGAGCTTTTGATGGAGACAGGATGGGACAGCTTCGACAGAGTGTATCCATGGCCTTCCTAATAGGTAGTTGTAAGAAAGATTAATATCCATAACTTGAAAGTCCACTTCATATGTACATAGGCCTATTTAGAGCTGGATTGTGATATTTTTAATTACTCCGTGACATGTTCCATTAAAAGCTCGGACTATGGTGTGGCTACTTTTGATGTTAAGACTGATCGATAGGTAGTTTGCTTAATGTAGTCATAGGCATGACATTAAGGGTCGACCCATTATCTATAAGTATTTTGGGCAAAATGTGTCCTTTACAATGGGTAGTGATATGCAAAGCCTTATAACTACCCCTACCTCCGAGTGGGATCTCATCATCAGTGAAAGAGATATAATTATCGGCCATGACGTTATTCACTAGCTGATCCAACTCGTCCACAAGGATGTCCGACGGCATATATGCTTCATTTATCACCTTCAGTAATGCATTTCGGTGAATCTTTAAATTAAAAAGCAGAGATAACACAGAAATCTTTAGGGGTTTTTTGCTTAATTGGTCCACAATGCAGTATTCACTGTGCTTAATGAACTTGAGAAACTCCATGGCTTCTCTTTCACACACTGTTTTTTTGACTTTTTTAGGTTTAAAATTCTTTTCTTGGGCCTGAGTGATACTGGTGCTTGGAAATGCATTGACCTTTTGTTTTTCTTGGCTGGGGGAGCATAACACCTACCGCTATGAGTTAGGTGACTAACTCTTGATAGTTTCATTACAGCAGTTGAGGGAGTTAGTTCTCCAATCATTACTACCTGATTCTCGTATTTCCATGGAACAACTTTACTGCTCTTATATGGGAATGGTTTAGGTACTTCGACAACCAACTTTGGTATAGGTGTCGAAGAATTGACCTCGAAACTTGACTTGCCATAGAGAATAAGGGGTTAATTTCTCCCATAAGGTGCTTCATGGTTTCATCTCCTATCATGTTGATAAATTCAGCGGCAAGTATGATCTCATGATAGAATTCTATTTAGCCTTCATTCATCATTCTTTGAATCATGGACCTAAACTCCCTGCATGTTCGTAAGCTATGACCTACAATAGTGCGAAAGTCATAGAAGTTGTCGGGATTGTCTTCCAATTTTTCTATTGCCTTGAGCAACTTAACCTGAATCAATGCTTGCCAGGCCAAGAACATTGGTATCCTTACATCCTCTATGCTTTCCCTTACATCCTCTATCCTTACATCCTCTATGCTTACCCTTACTACAATCATGTTCTCCATATTGGATACATGATATTAATGCTTTGCATTTGCAAGAAAAGCTTTTCCTCCCACCATTTTCCTGATAATTAATGATCATCTGTGAAATGAGACAAACATGGATGCTCATAATAATCTCTATTCTTTTTGTTATGGGCACTACAATAATGTTTTCCTCATTGAGATACATGATATTAACACTTTGGAGTTGCAAGAAAAGCTTTTCTATGCTTTGGATTTGGAAGAAAAGCTTTTCTTTCTGCCATTTTCCTTAAAATCAAAGTTTATCCATGAACAGAGACAAATTTGGATCCTTATAATAATCTCTTTTCTTTTTGTTGTGGGCACTACAATCATGTTCCCACATTGGGATACACGATATTGTCACTTTGGATTTGCAAGAAAAGCTTTTCTTTCCACCATTTTCCTTATAACCAAAGTTCATATGTGGAATGAAACAAACTTGGATACTAGTTATAATCTCCATTATTTTTGTTATGGGGCACTGCAGTCATGCTCTCCTCATTAGGATACACGATATTGATGCTTTGAATTTGTAAGAAAAGGTTTTCATTCCACCATTTTTGTTATAATGAAAGTTTATTTGTGAAATGAGACAAACTTTGATTCTCGTAATAGTCTCCCTTACTTTTGTTACTGGCACTATAGTCTTGTTCTCCACGTTAGGATACGTGATATTGATGGTTTGGATTTGCAAGAAAAGCTTTTATTTCCACCATTTCCCTTATAATTAATGTTCATCTATGAAATAAGAGGAATTTTGATAATCTCAATTCTTTTTGTTATAGGCACTACAATCATGTTCTCCTCATCAGGATACACGATATTGATGCTTTGGATTCGCAAGAAAAGCTTTTATTTTTGTCATTTTCCTTATAATCAAAATTCATCTATGAAATGAGACAAACATGGATATTCATAATAATCTCCATTCCATTTGTTATTGGCGCTACAATCATGCTCTCCACATTGGGATACACGATATTGATGCTTTGAATTTGCAAGAAAAGTTATTCGTTATGCCATTTTCCTTATAATCAAAGTTCATCAGTGAAAAAAGACAAGATTGGATGCTCGCAATATTCTCTATTCTTTTTGTTATAGGAACTATAATCATGTTCTCCACATTTGGATATAGGAGATTGATGGTTTGGATTTGCAAGAAAAGCTTTTATTTTCACCATTTTCCTTATAATCAAAGTTCATCTATGAAATGAGACAAACTTGGATTCTCGCAATAATCTCCATTCCTTTTGTTGTTGGCACTATAGTCTTTTTTTTCTCCACATTAGGATAAATGATACTGATGCTTTAGATTTGCAAGAAAAGCTTTTCTTTCTACCATTTTCCTTATAATCAAAATTCATCTATGAAATAAGATAAACTTGGATACTCATAACAATCATTATTCTTTTTATGTTATTGGCAATGCAATCATGTTCTCCACATTAGGATACACGATATTGACACTTTGGATTTGCAAGAAAAGCTTTTCTTTCCACCATTTTCCTTATAATTAAAGCTCATCCAAGAAATGAGACAAACTTTGATACTTGTAATAATCTCCATTCCTTTTGTTGTTGGCACTACAGTCTTCTTCTCTACATTACGGTACATGATACTGATGCTTTGGATTTGCAAGAAAACCTTTTCTTTCCACCATTTTCCTTATAATCAAAATCCATCCGTGAAATGAGACAAATTTTGATACTCGTAATAGTCTTCATTCTTTTGTTATTGGCACTACAGTCTTTTTCTCCATATTAGGGTACACGATACTAATGCTTTGCATTTGCAAGAAAAGCTTTTCTTTCCACCATTTTCCTTATAATCAAAATTCATCCGTGAAACGACACAAATTTGGATACTTATAATAATCACCATTCTTTTAGTTATTGGCAATGCAATCATGTTCTCCACATTAGAATACATGATATTGACACTTTGGATTTACAAGAAAAGCTTTTCTTTCTGCCATTTTCCTTATAATCAAGTTCATCCGTGAAATGAGACAAACTTGGATACTCGTAATAATCCCCATTCCTTTTGTTGTTGGCACTATAGTCTTCTTCTTCTCCACATTAGGATACACGATACTGATGCTTTAGATTTGCAAGAAAAGCTTTTCTTTCTACCATTTTCCATATAATCAAAATTCATCTATGACATGAGACAAACTTGGAAACTCATAATAATCACCATTCCTTTTGTGTTATTGGCAATGCAATCATGTTCTCCACATTAGGATACATGATATTGACACTTTGATTTACAAGAAAAGCTTTTCTTTCCACCATTTTCCTTATAATCAAGTTCATCCGTGAAATGAGACAAACTTGGATACTCGTAATAATCCCCATTCCTTTTGTTATGGGTACTATAATCATGTTCTCATCGTTGGGATACACGATATTGATGCTTTGGTTTTGCAAGAAAAGCTTTTCTTTCCACCATTTTCCTTATAATCAAAGTTCATCCGTGAAATGAGACAAACTCTAATACTCATAATAGTCTCCCATTAGTTTTGTTATTGGTGTTACAATCTTCTTCTCCACATTAGGATAGATGATATTAATGCTTTGGATTTACAAGAAAAGCTTTTATTTCCACCATTCTGCTTATAATCAAAGTTCATTCGTGAAATGAGACAAACTTGGATAATCATAAGAAACTCCATTCCTTTTGTTATGGGCACAACAATCACGTTCTCCACATTGGGATGCGTGATATTGATGCTCTGGATTTCCAAGAAAAGCTTTTCTTTCCACCATTTTCCTTAGAATCAAAATTCATTCCTGAAATGAGACAAACTTGGATGCTCATAATAATCACCATTCCTTTTGTTATTGGCAATACAATTATGTTCTCCAC
Source organism: Adansonia rubrostipa (assembly GCA_038381775.1). Classification (NCBI taxonomy): domain Eukaryota; kingdom Viridiplantae; phylum Streptophyta; class Magnoliopsida; order Malvales; family Malvaceae; genus Adansonia; species Adansonia rubrostipa. The sequence goes on along the minus strand of JBBYHM010396548.1, from coordinate 8,792 downwards.
ATTGGATACACGATATTAACGCTTTGGATTTGCAAGAAAAGCTTTTGTTTCCACTGTTTTCCATATAATTAAAGTTCATCCATGAAATGAGACAAACTTGGATATCATAATAATCACCATTCTTTTTGTTACTAGCAATACAATCATGTTCTCCGCATTGGATTCACGATATTGACTCTTGGGATTGACAAGAAAAGCTTTTGCTTCCACCATTTTCCTTACAATTAAAGTTCATCCATGAAATGAGACAAACTTGGATACTCGTAATAATCTCTATTCCTTTTGTTATGGGCACTACAATCATGTTCTCATCATTGGGATACACGATATTGATGCTTTGGTTTTGCAAGAAAAGCTTTCCTTTCCACCATTTTCCTTATAATCAAAGTTCATCCGTGAAATGAGACAAACTCTAATGCTTGTAATAATCTCCATTAGTTTTGTTATTGGTGCTACAATCTTCTTCTCCACATTGGGATATATGATATTAATGCTTTGGATTTGCAAGAAAAGCCTTTTATTTCCACCATTCTGCTTATAATCAAAATTCATCCATGAAATGAGACAAACTTGGAAACTTATAATAATTACCATTCTTTTTGTTATTGGAAATACAATCATGTTCTCCATATTGTGATGCAAGATACAGACGCTTTGGATTTACAAAAAAGGCTTTTCTTTCCACCACTTTCCTTATAATCAAAGTTCATCCATAAAATGAGATAAAAGTGGATACTCGTAATAATCTCCATTCTTTTTGTTATGGGCACCACAATCATTTCCAATCGTTGGGATACACGGTATTGATGCTTTGGATTTGCAAGAAACACATTTCATTGTGCCCTTTTCCTTATAATCAAAGTTCATCCATGAAAAGAAACAAGCTAGGATGCTCGTAATATTCTCTATTCTTTTTGTTATGGGAACTACAACCATGTTCTCCACATTGGGATACATGATATTGATGCTTTGGATTTGCAAGAAAAGCTTTTGTTTCCACCATTTTGCTTATAATCGAAGTTCATTCGTGAAATGGGACAAACTTAGATTGTTGTAATGCTCTCTATTCCTCTTGTTATTGGCACTACAATCTTGTTCTCCACATTAGGATACATGATATTGATGCTTCGGATTTGCAAGGAAAGGTTTTCTTTCCACCATTTTCCTTATAATCAAAATTCATTTATGAAATGAGAAAAACTAGGATACTCATAATAATCACCATTCCTTTTGTTATGGGTACTACAATCATGTTCTCATTGTTGGGATACACGATATTGATGCTTTGGATTTGCAGGAAAAGCTTTTTTTTCACCATTTTCCTTGTAATTAAAGTTCATCCGTGAAATGAGACAAACTTTGATACTCATAATAATCTCCATTCCTTTTGTTGTTAACACTATAGTCTTCTTCTCCACATTAGGATACATGATACAGATGCTTTGGTTTTGCAAGAAATCTTTTCTTTCCACCATTTTCAAAATTCATTCGTGAAATAAGACAAACTTGGATATCATAATAATCACCATTCTTTTTGGCAATGCAATCATGTTCTCCACATTAGGATACATAATATTGACACTTTGGATTTACAAGAAAAGCTTTTCCTTCCACCATTTTCCTTATAATCAAAGTTCATTTGTGTAATAAGATAAATTTTGATACTTGTAATAACCTCTATTTATTTTGTTGTGGGCACATCAATCAAGTTCTCCATATTGGGATACATGATATTGATGCTTTGGATTTGCAAGAAAAGCGTTTGTTTTCACCATTTTCCTTCTAATTAAAGTTCATCCATAAAATGAGACAAACTTGGATTGTCGTAATAATCTCTATTCCTCTTGTTATTGGCACTACAATCTTGTTCTCCACATTGGGATACATGATATTGATGCATCAGATTTGCTGGAAAAGCTTTTCTTTCCACCATTTTCCTTACAATCAAAATTCATCTGTGAAATAAGATAAACTTGGATATCATAATAATCACCATTCTTTTTGTTACCAGCAATACAATCATGTTTTCCACATTGGATACACGACATTGACTCTTGGGATTTACAAGAAAAGCTTTTGTTTCCACCATTTTCCTTATAATTAAAGTTCATCCATGAAATGAGACAAACTTGGATTGTCGTAATAATCTCTATTCCTCTTGTTATTGGCACTACAATCTTGTTCCCACATTGGGATACACGATATTGATGCCTCAGATTTGCTAGAAAAGCTTTTACATTTTCCTTACAATCAAAATTCATCTATGAAATAAGACAAACTTGGATATCATAATAATCACCATTCTTTTTGTTATTGGCAATACAATCATGTTCTCCACATTGGATACGCGATATCGACACTTGGGATTTACAAGAAAAGCTTTTCTTTACACCATTTTCCTTACAATCAAAGTTCATCCGTGAAATGAGACAAACTTTGATACTCATAATAATCTCCATTACTTTTGTTATTGGCACTACAATCTTGTTCTCCACATTAGGATACACGATATTGACACTTTGGATTTGCTGGAAAAGCTTTTTTTTCCACCATTTTCCTTATAATTAATGTTCGTATGTGAAATGAGATGAACCTGGATACTTGTAACAATCTCCATTTTTTTTTATGGGCACTACAGTCAAGTTCTCCTCATTAGGATACACGATATTGATGCTTTGGATTTACAAGAAAAGCGTTTCTTTCCATCGTTTTCCTTATAATCAAAGTTCATCTATGAAATGAGACAAACTTGGATGCTCGTAATATTCTCCATTCTTTTTGTTATGGGAACTACAATCTTGTTCTCCATATTGCGATACATGATATTGATGCTTTGGATTTGCAAGAAAAGCTTTTCTTCTCACCATTTTCCTTATAATCAAAATTCATCCGTGAAATGAGACAAATTTGGATACTCATAATAATCACCATTCTTTTTGTTATTGGCAATGCAATCATGTTCTCCACATTAGGATACACGATATTGACACTTTGGATTTATAAGAAAAGCTTTTCTTTCCACTATTTTCCATATAATCAAAGTTCATTCATGAAGTGAGACAAATTTTGATACTCGTAATAATCTCCATTCCTTTTGTTGTTGGCACTATAGTCTTCTTCCTGTCCACTTTAGGATACATGATACTGATGCTTTAGATTTGCAAGAAAAGCTTTTCTTTCTACCATTTTCCTTATAATCAAAATTCATTTATGAAATGAGACAAACTTGGATACTCATAATAATCACCATTCTTTTTGTGTTATTGGCAATGCAATCATGTTCTCTACATTAGGATACACGATATTGACACTTTGGATTTGCAAGAAAAGCTTTTTTTTCCACCATTTTCCTTATAATTGAGGCTCATCCATGAAATGAGACAAACTTTGATACTTGTAATAATCTCCATTCCTTTTGTTGTTGGTACTACAGTCTTCTTCTCCGCATTATGATACATGATACTAATGCTTTGGATTTGCAAAAAAGCCTTTTCTTTCCACCATTTTCCTTATAATTAAAATCCATCCGTGAAATGAGACAAACTTTGATACTCGTAATAATCTCCATTTTTTTTATTGTTGGCACTATAGTCTTCTTCTCCATATTACGATACACAATACTGATGCTTTGGATTTGCAAGAAAAGCTTTTCTTTCCACCATTTTTCGTATAATCAAAATTCATCCATGAAACAGGACAAATTTGGATACTCATAATAATCACCATTGTTTTTGTTATTGGCAATGCAATCATGTTCTCCACATTAGGATACACGATATTGACACTTTGGATCTACAAGAAAATCTTTTCTTTCCACCATTTTCCATATAATCAAAGTTTATCCATGAAGTGAGACAAATTTTGATACACGTAATAATCTCCATTCCTTTTATTGTTGGCACTATAGTCTTCTTCTTCTCCACATTAGGATACACGATACTGATGCTTTAGATTTGCAAGAAAAGCTTTTCTTTCTACCATTTTCCTTAAAATCAAAATTCATCTATGACATGAGACAAACTTGGATACTTATAATAATCACTATTCTTTTTGTGTTATTGGCAATGCAATCATGTTCTCCACATTAGGATACACGATATCGACACTTTGGATTTACAAGAAAAGCTTTTCTTTCCACCATTTTCCTTATAATCAAGTTCATCCGTGAAATGAGACAAACTTGGACACTCATAATATTCTCCATTCCTTTTGTTATGGGCACTACAATCATGATCTCATCGTTGGGATACGCGATATTGATGCTTTGGTTTTGCAATGAAAGCTTTTCTTTCTACCATTTTCTTTATAATCAAAGTTCATCTGTGAAATGAGACAAACTCTGATACTCGTAATAATCTCCATTACTTTTGTTGTTGGTGCTACAATCTTTTTCTCCACATTAGGATAGATGATATTAATGCTTTGGATTTGCAAGAAAAGCTTTTATTCCCACAATTCTACTTATAATCAAAGTTCATTCGTGAAATAAGACAAACTTGGATAATCATAAGAAACTCTATTCCTTTTGTTATGGGCACAGCAATCACATTCTCCACATTGGAATGCATGATATTGATGCTCTGGATTTGCAAGAAAAGCTTTTCTTGCCACTATTTTCCTTAGAATCAAAATTTATTCGTGAAATGAGGCAAACTTGGATGCTCATAATAATCACCATTCTTTTTGTTATTAGCACTACAATTATGTTCTCCGTATTGGATACACGATATTAACGCTTGGGATTTACAAGAATGCTTTTTTTTACACCATTTTCCTTATAATCAAAGTTCACCCGTGAAATAAGATAAACTTAGATTCTCATAATAATCTTCATTCTTTTTGTTATTGGCAAGAAAAGCTTTTCTTTTCACCATTTTCCTTATAATCAAAGTTCATCCGTGAAATGAGACAAACATTAATACTAGTAATAATCTCCACTACTTTTGTTATTCGCGCCATAATCTTGTTCTCCATATTAGGATACAAGATATTAATTCTTTGGATTTGCTGGAAAAGCTTTTCTTTCCACCATTTTCCTTATAATTAATGTTCATCTGTGAAATGAGATAAACCTAGATACTCATAATAATCTCCATTCTTTTTGTTATGGATACTACAGTCATGTTCTCCTCATTGGGATACACAATATTGATGCTTTGGATTTGCAAGAAAAGCTTTTCTTTCCATCATTTTCCTTATAATCAAAGTTCATCTGTGAAATGAGACAAACTTGGGTGCTCATAATAATCTTCATTCTTTTTTTATGGGCACTACAATCATGTTCCCCACATTAGGATATATGATATTGATGCTTTGGATTTACAAGAAAAGCTTTTCATTCCACCATTTTCCTTATAATCAAAGTTCACCTGTGAAATAAGATAAACTTGGATACTCATAATAAACTCCATTCTTTTTGTTATAGGCACAGCAATCATGTTCTCCACATTAGGATACATGATATTGATGCTTTGGATTTACAAGAAAAGCTTTCGTTTCTACCATTTTCCTTATAATTAAAGTTAATCTGTGAAATAAGACAAACTTGAATTGTCGTAATAATCTCTATTCCTCTTGTTATTGGCATTACAATCTTGTTCTCCACATTGGGATACACGATATTGATGCTTTGGATTTGCTGGAAAAGCTTTTCTCTCCACCATTTTACTTACAATCAAAATTTATCCATGAAATGAAACAAACTTGGATACTCATAATAGTCACCATTCTTTTTGTTACTAGTAATACAATCATGTTCTTCACATTGGATACATGATATTGACGATGGGATTTATAAGAAAAGCTTTTCTTTCTACCATTTTCCTTATAATCAAAGTTCACCCGTGAAATGAGATAAACTTGGATACTCGTAATAATCTCCATTCTTTTTGTAATGGGCATTGTAATCATGTTCCCATCGTTGGGATACATGATATTGATGCTTTGGATTTGCAAGAAAAGCTTTTCTTTCCACCATTTTCCTTATAATCAAAGTTCATCCATGAAATGAGACAAACTTGGATACTCGTAATAATCTCCATTGCTTTTGTTATTGGCACTACAATCTTGTTCTCCATATTAGGATACACGATATTGATGCTTTGGATTTACTGGAAAAGCATTTCTTTCCACCATTTTCCTTATAATTAATGTCATATATGAAATGAGATGAACTTGGATACTCGTAATAATCTCCATTCTTTTTGTTATGGGCACTACAGTCATGTTCTCCTCATTAGGATATATGATATTGATGTGTTCGATTTGCAATAAAAGCATTTTTTTCCATCATGAACCTGGATACTCGTAATAATCTCCATTCTTTTTGTTATGGGCACTACAGTCATGTTCTTCTCATTAGGATATATGATATTGATGCGTTGGATTTGCAATAAAAGCATTTTTTTCCATAATTTTCCTTATAATCAAAGTTCATCTGTGAAATGTGACAAACTTGGATGCTCATAATATTCTCCATTCTTTTTGTTATGGGAACTACAATCATGTTCTCCACATTGGTATACACGATATTGACGCTTTGGATTTGCAAGAAAAGCTTTTTTTCCACTATCTTCCTTATAATCAAAGTTCATCTCTGAAATGAGATAAACTTGGACGCTGGTAATAATGTCCATTCTTTTTTTATGGGCACTACAATCATGTTCCCCACATTGGGATAGATGATATTAATGCTTTGGATTTAGAAGAAAAGCTTTTATTTCCACCATTTTCCTTATAATCAAAGATCATCCGTGAAATGAGACAAACTTGGGTACTCAGAATAAACTCCATTCTTTCTGTTATGGGTACAACAATCATGTTCTCCACATTAGGATACATGATATTGATGCTTTGGATTTGTAAGAAAAGCTTTGGTTTCCACTATTTTCCTTATAATTAAAGTTCATCTGTGAAATGAGACAAACTTGGATTGTCGTAATAATCTCTATTCCTCTTGTTGTTGGCACTACAATCTTGTTCTCCACATTGGGATACAGGATATTGATGCTTTAGATTTGCTAGAAAAGCTTTTCTTTCCACCAATTTCCTTACAATCAAAATTCATCCATGAAATAAGACAAACTTGGATACTTATAATAATTACCATTCTTTTTGTTACTGGCAATACAATCATGTTCTCCATATTGGATACACGATAATGATGCATGGGATTTACAAGAAAAGCTTTTCTTTCTGCCATTATCCTTATAATCAAAGTTCACCCATGAAATAAGGCAAACTCGAATACTCATAATAATCTCCATTCTTTTTGTAATGGACATTACAATCATGTTCTCATCGTTGGGATACATGATATTGATGCTTTGGATTTGCAAGAAAAGCTTTTCTTTCCACCACTTTCCTTATAATCAAAGTTTTCCATGAAATGAGACAAACTTTGATAATCATAATAATTTCCATTACTTTTGTTATGGGTACTACAATATTGTTCTTCACATTAGGATAGATGATATTGATGCTTTAGATTTGCTGGAAAAGCTTTTCTTCCTACCATTTTGCTTATAATTAATGTTCATCTGTGAAATGAGATGAACCTGGATACTCGTAATAATCTTCATTCATTTGGTTATGGGCACTATAGTCATGTTCTTCTCATTGGGAAACATGATATTGATGTTTTGGATTTAGAAGAAAAGCATTTCTTTCTATCATTTTCCTTATAATCAAAGTTCATCTATGAAATGAGACAAACTTGGATGCTCGTAATACTCTCCATTCATTTTTTAAGGGCATTGCAATCATGTTTCCCACATTAGGATAGATGACATTGACACTTTGGATTTACATGAAAAGCTTTTGTTTTCACCATTTTCCTTATAATTAAAGTTCATGTGTGAAATGAGATAAACCTGGATACTTGTACTAATCTCCATTCCTTTTCTTATGGGCACTACAGTCATGTTCTCCTCATTAGGATACATGATATTGATGCATTGGATTTGTAAAAAAAGCATTTCTTTCCATCATTTTCCTTATAATCAAAGTTTATCTGTGAAATGAGACAAACTTGGATGCTCATAATAATCTCCATTCATTGTTTATGGCACTACAATCATGTTCCCTACATTGGGATAGACGATGTTGACACTTTAGATTTACAAGGAAAGCTTTTTTTTCTACCATTTTCCTTATAATTAATATCCATAGATGAAATGAAATAAACCTGGATACTCATAATAATCTCCATTTTTTTGGTATTGGCACTACAGTTATGTTCTCCTTATTAGGATACACGATATTGATGCATTGGATTTGCAAGAAAAGCGTTTCTTTTCATCATTTCCAATATAATTAAAATTCATCTGTGAAATGAGACAAACTTGGATACTCGTAATACTCTCCATTCTTTTTTGTTATAGGCACTACAGTCATGTTCTCCTCATTAGGATACACGATATTGATACACTGGATTTGCAAGAAAAGCGTTTCTTTCCATCATTTTCCTTATAATCAAAGTTCATCTGTGAAATGAGACAAACTTGGATGCTCGTAATAATCTCCAATCATTTTTTATGGGCATTACAATCATGTTCCCTGCATTAGGATAGATGATATTGACACTTTGGATTTACAAGGAAAGCTTTTATTCCCACCATTTTCCTTATAAGTAAAGTTCACCTGTGAAATGAGATGAACCTGGATACTTGTAATAATCTCCATTCCTTTTGTTATGGGCACTACAGTCATGTTTTCCTCATTAGGATACACGATATCGATGCATTGGATTTGCAAGAAAAGTGTTTCTTTCCATCATTTTCCTTATAATCAAA
>JBBYHM010396516.1:0-13807 GCA_038381775.1 Adansonia rubrostipa | reverse complement strand
TTAATTTAATTATAATTTTATTTAACATGTGCCTGCAAATATTAATTTGGAAGTATATATCTTTTAAATATTAATTTCTAAATATTAAGTTAAATTTTATAATGTCAATGCATATCCATGAAATAAATAAATAAATAATTTTTTTTTATTATTCAGCTAAAAGTTAGAAGAATCAGAAAATTTTATAATTATCCTAAAATATATAAGAAAATAAATAAATAAGGTGCAAGATTATTAAATAAAATAAAAACGTAAAAGTAAATTTTACTTCAAAATCTTTACAAATATTTGCAAATCTTTCGTGACGTAAAATTTATTTTTATTAATTGATATAAACATATAGTTATGGATGAATTTTATTTATTTTTAGCATCTATTTTTATAATTTTTAATACTTACAAAATATGTGTTTTTTAAAATTATTTTTATGATATGTCATTTTAATATTTGAATTTAGGTATGTTGAAATTCTAAAAGTTTAAAATATAAAATAATATAAATATTAATTTGTATGTTTACAAATATTTAAAAAAATAAAATTGTTTTATGCACTGTGCAGGTCATGTATTAGAATAGAAAAGCATGCTTTTGAAGTTAAATTTAATTTATGTATGTTTATATTGTCTTAGGCAGTATAAATTAATATTTATGTCTTATGTAGTAAAAAGTAATCTCTGCTAACATAAAACTCTTGATTAAGTTTAGTGTCATGAGTTAAGTGACATCAACTTAATGAAAAAATGACAAAAAATAATATTATAAAACCAAAATGGTATATTAACATGATTATATAAGTAATTTAATATCTTTTTTAAAAAAAAAACATACTTTCCTACTTTTTTTCATTTAAAAAATATTACGTCTAATTAAGTAAATTCTTTTTTTTTTACTTATATTTTTTATTTCTTATTTCACCAACTTTTATGGATGTGCTATAAGATAGGTTAGAAAATTTAACTTCAAAAATGTTTTTATTTATTTCATGTATATGCATAAATTTAATTTATGTATGATTGTATTGTCTTATGGATGAAGTTAAATCATTCAAAGCATGAAGCATGAATATTAAATTTATGCATGTTTATAAATATTTATGTAAACAAAATCATGCAGTTCTATTTTATCTCCATTAATTTCATTAGAATTCTATTCAAAATGTTTATTTTTTTCTGACATATCAATTTGGGTATATAAACTTTTTGAAGGCTTGAATATAAAGTTAAAAAGAACACTAATTAATATTTATATGCATATATATGTTTAAATAAATAGAATTAATCCGTAAATCGCATGAGTCACAAACTAATTAATAATATAATAAACAACAATGGATAATATATGTTATAAATTACAGGTCGGTAAAAGATTGATCCAGGTTTCTTTCTATTAGATTTTAGCCAAATTCATAATATATAAAACTCAATTTCAAAGTGATGAAATGCGAATTCATTACGCAATGGACAAGCATTGGGTTTTTCTGGTGACGGCTCGGCACAATGTTTGTAATAGTGTTGACGATATAAAAAATAAATCTTGACGAGACTCCGAGTCTAAACGTTCAAAACAGCGCCAATTTAACGAAGAAATAAATTAAAAAAATATATATATTAACAGTGACAAAGACAAATACATAACAGAGAGGACGTTTGTGAGACGAGAAAAAAGAGAGTTGTGTGAGAGGAACAAAATAACCTAACACTAAACTTCACTGCTTCTAAAATAGAAAGTTACCTAACGCTGAAAAGATAGTTTTGATTTTTTTTTTTTCTTCTCTACAAACATAGAAGAAGACGCAGATACAGAAATTTTGTGTTTAATCTTTTCGCCCCCTTCTTCCCCTCAATCAAACTGGAGAATAAAACCCCCCATGCCAATAGAAAAACAAAAACTGTAAATGTTATATAAGTTCAAGGTTACAAGTATACTGCTTATTGGTCGGGCAATCCACTCAACCTGACAAGCATGGTTTGTATTATGTCAAATTTGAGCATGATAATTTGTAATTCAGCTTGACCCGACCTGAGTCCGGACAAGAGAAAAAAAATTTCTCAATCTATGCGCCGGTCCAGTTATTAGTAGTTTGGATGAAAAATTGAGCTAAGAGAGAAAATGAAAAAAATATTATAATTTTAGCTTAACATTTCTCATAATCTTTTTAATTTCTGCAACAATTAGTCAAATACCTAACAATTGCATCCAACCAAATATGTGAGAAAAAAAAAAAAAGAAACAAAATAAATAAGAAACATCTATTTGAGGACATATCAAGCGGAAAAATAAGAGCAGAGTTGATACATGTAAGCTTTGTGCCTAAGCATATAGAATTGTCTTAAACACCATGGGTTAAAAAGGAGGCTAATTGCCATTGCCAAAATGCCCGCTTATCTCATTGATTTGCTAAATCTCATAAGTACTGTTCTTGTATCCTGGCTCGATTTTCTTCCCACCACATCCTTGCATGCGTTTCTCCAAACCTTTCTCGGCTGTATCACATACATATAAAGTAACAAAAATGATTTTATTACTATTAACACTTGAATTAAAATATTAAGCTCTCTACTATTGTTTGCCAATGGATCCCTGGAGAACCGGAAAATTGGAGTCCTGGCTGACACTATGGGGGGGGGAGGGGCGCTGGGGAGTGGGGACGATGCACAAAAGGCCCACAATTCACAGGGCGAGATGAGGGGACCAGTATCCAAGTCAAACTAGCAATAATACGGCTTAGGTTTTTGGATCATTCACCGAATCCATTGCACTTAGCCTAGGGAAGTTGTTTGCAGTCCCAGTTGGACCAAACTAATGAAGTTTATAGGATCAAGACGCTGTTTGCTTTTCTCAGCGTTGTTCCATTCCTTCAGTGGAAATTATATAACTCAAAGCTAATTATGATATCAATCTATTCCAGCTAACATAACATATAGGACAGCAAACTTCATTTAATACAAAAACAAAATGGAAAACCCTCTAAATCAGAACTTAATTCATGGACCATAATGCATGAGGAAATAAATAAACCAAGGGTGGTTGTGTTCTCAGCAATTGGTAATTATTGTCGGGTCTCATGCTTTGGTTGAATAAACAAGAAGTTAAGTAAGCAGTTGAATCCTAAGAGATCTATTAGACACTTTAGATTGAACATACACGCCATTCAAGCTGTTCACCCAAATTTCGCAAAGGGAATGCTATTTTAGTTGACAGATGATCAACTCACAAATGACATGGAAAACTAATTCATGAGCATTTCTCTTGTTACTTCTTAGTAGTCAGTCAGTCAGAATGTCAGACATTTCAGCATTTTCCTTTTTGCAAATAAGGATTTAGCCTCAAATCTCAGCTGCGGAGTTTAAGACTACTACAAATAAAGCCTGTCTGTAATGGTTTAAAGTCAGCTTCATAACAAAGAAGGATGGAATGACCGGTTGATAATAATCAGCAAGAAAACATAGGACCAAAATAACAGTTTGGCTTTTATTCCATCCATTCTCAGGTCTCGAACCAAGAAAATGGCAATTAACTCGTTACTATGAGACTATTTAAACAGTTTTTGACCTTTATTCCATCTATCCTGTATTTCAAACAAGCCACATACCTGAAGCGGACGCGTCTAAGCTCCCGAGTGCCACCTGGAAGTGCTCTAATGGTGAGGTAAACCCCTGGTTCATCCTGCTCAACCCATTCAGTTTCCATGTCACTGGCATTCCAGATGGAGAGCTCTCCAGAACGATCTGCCTCTCTTGATGAACTAGTCCTAACAGAGCCATCTATAGATGATGTCTCACTCTTGGCACCACTAATGTTAGAGAGTTTTGGGGTTGAAGCAAGTGCAGCTGAGTCATAGTATTGACGGGATTGTGTCGGGTGATGATCTAGGGAATCTGATGAAGAGTAGCCCATTCCTGTTGGCTGGACAAAGTTGCGGGGCCGTTCTTTGTTCAGGGGTGGAGTTACAGGACTATCCTTTGCAGATTCAATTCTTGAGCCCTATAAGGGATGGACGAAAACTGATTTCAAAAATGAAAAAGCTTAAAATGCTTATGGACATGTCGTTTACAAAAAATAAGACAATTATGGTGATCTTTGAATGAAATTCAAGGGCGGCGATCTCATTATGAATGGAGTAAGGCAGTGCTGAGTGTATGGCATCAAAGAACAAAAACCTGAAAATGTTGAACTTATAGTTGACTGAAAAATAAAAACCACAGAGAAAAAAGCCTCAGTCATGGACTGAAAGAGACTATTTTAAATGTGAGGTAGTCAAAACATCTAACTTGATTTCTTACTTTCAAGTTTCAAGCCAATATATCGCTTTCAAGTCATAGTTCACCGCTTAAAAATAGATAGAATGAAGCAGAACCATTAGAAAACATAAGAACTATGACTTCAGCAGCACATAGAAAGGACAACTAAAAGTTAAAAACACATGCAGAAAAGAAGCTTACTTCATCTTCAGATCTTGGGGGAGTTGCAAGTGGGACTGCTTGCTGATTGAAGCGTTGAACATTGTATAATTCCATGACCTTGTCATAGTTCTCTGTCCACCACCTTTGAGCTTGCCATTTATTAAACATTTCACGACTGCCAAATTAAACCAAAGGATAGATTAGCATCCCAAGCAATCAACAAGAAACTACAGACTGAAAAAAAGAGCAGAAGTTGATATTGTGGTATTAAAGCTTCATAAACCTTGAAATGACAAGTGTGCACCAGAAGAATTGAATAAATAATTGGTTATTCAACAGATCTACAGATGCCTAGTGCCTTGATAATTACACTTGAACCCATTAAAAAGATAATCAAGAACATCAGTTGGCATTCAAAATGTCATCAAGAGGAACCATGTGATTAGCAGGCAGAGACATAGATGTTTAAGTTCCCATCTGATAATATAAAAAGCTAAAATGCCTTTTGTGCTATATCGTCCTGAAATAGTTTTATACAATAATTATCAAAACTTAATATCCTACCAATTTAGGAGCCTAGTATGCAGATAAAAGGTGGGTATATTAAAATGTCTAGGACAAGTATTGCAAATCTGCAACGTTATGGTTTCACATATTTTTGTGGTAATCACCTTTACTCTAGTCTAGCCAATATTTTCTAGACAAAAGGCAGTGATAAGAAGGACAAAACCAAAAAAGGAAATGAAGGGGAACTGAAAAATATATTATCATGATATCATCATGTCTGTAAATTATGCAAAATGAGATCTCCATTTATATCCTCATTCCTAACAGCTGAAGAAGCATGCTTTCCAAAATACTAGAAGATGAAGAAAAAAATGCAATAATATAGTTAGCAAAAAACCAGAAATTTATGGTCTTATCTGTTAAAAATCTTCTGTCAAAACTATAAACTTTTGAAAATTATGAGATGGTAGGGAATTACTCATTATTAGAAACCATTGGTGCTTAAACACTGAAGCCATCGAGGTTCCTACATGAGAAGCACAAAAGAAGGTGATAACCTGATCAAGATTGTCCAAAATTCCCAAAGGAGCCAAGAAATGAAAAGCTTTACATGGTTCACACGTTCTTCTTGTCCATAAAAGAATAATCATTAATTAACAAGGAATGACCAAATGTACAAAAGGGCATTTTCTTGTGATCTATTAAATACTTTATTTGGTCACCATTGTCACGTAATGTAAATTTTGCAGGTGAACTCTCTGGACGACAGAAGGGAATTGTACGTACCAACATCACATGTGAAGAAGACATTTCTTTAGTCCTTTAGTGTTACACTAGATTCATCAATCAGTTTAATTCCTACAGAGAGATCATATAAACTTGGCCACAAGTGTCATCTCGAGTTCCAGTTAACTTATGCAAACCAAGATTACAACCCACTGTCCAAGGAGTAAGAAACACATCCAGATCAAAAGGTTTAACCAACCACCTAGCTCCAGTTGAGATTATTTGGCCATGACTCATAAGACAAAGGATCTATTGCCCTTACTATTGCATAATTCACAGCAAAAAAAAAAAAAAAACTCTATAATGCCAAGTGGGTCAAGCCATAAAAAGAGATCCCAATATGCGGGGCCACTTCAATGGTGCTATATATATTTTCACTAATAATTCCTCTCACGAAAATTTAGTGAAACAGTCACACACAAATAAAGTGACAAAGGATAATGTCAAAATGCGCCAGCTCCAATTACCAGCATCACCATAATTACCACATGCAATCACAATCCAACAAATGGAAACCTTCAATATCAAACTCAAGAGCCAAGAATGGCAACCAAACTACAAGGAGACAATTCCAAAACAAAATAGTAATAGCATGTAAAAACCACAGAGGACTATACAAATATGGTTACGATTTCAATACAAAAAATCAAAATCACGTCATCACATCCAGACAAATCAGAACCTTCACTGTCATATATTATAATACCAGTAACAAAAAACAAAGTACCTGAATCGAATTCGTTTCAGATCATTCCCACCTTGAGGCAATGAAACAAAAGTGATTAAAACACCTGGCTCCACTTGTGCAACCCAATCCTTAGGCTCATCTTCCTCCATAAACACCACTGATTCTGCACGGCCACTAACGGAGGGTGGGGTACCTTCAGCACTGGAAAGTCCTTTTAGCCTTGATTCCATCTCTTTGCCCCAAATTTGGGGAGTCAAATTCAAGCTTCCCGTTCGTCGGTAAGGGCAATGGAAGCGTGCCGAGTCAGAGGCGGCATCAGAGTCTGCGTAGTTCGGGTTATGGCTTGATGAACCAGAACATGGCTTGCAGTTTTTATAAGCTCCTGATGCTTTCAATGCAATTTCCTTGATCTGAAAGTTATATAAAAAGAAAAGTCCTCTTTCATTTAAAGTCTTACTCTGTTGAAAAAAAAAAGCTTGAAAACAAAACAAGTTCAGGGTTTATTTTTGCTTTTTCAATTTTCTTGTGAAAATTGAAAACTGAAAAGGAAAAACAAACTGGATAAAGATTTAAGAAATAAGGTGGATTAAGGATTATGATGTTTGGTTGCCAAGAAAAAGGAGGAAAACAACAGTAACTGAAAAAGAAAGACAAACTCGATAAAGATTTAAGACATAAGGTTGGATTCAGGATTACGAATGTTTCGTTACCAAGAAAATGGAGGAAAACAACAGAACTGAAAAGGAAAAACAAACTCGATAAAGATTTAAGACATAAGGTTGGATTCAGGGTTACGAATGTTTGGTTGCCAAGAAAATGGTGGACAGCAACAGAATAGAAAAAAGATTCCCAGCTTAGTTTTCTAATCAAAACCAATATTGAACCCATCAAAGTCAAATATTCCCAGTCGCCTTTTCCCGCATTTTCTCAGCAAACAAACACAAAACCCTGTATGCAAATGTCTACATGTATATATACATATGTGTGTGTAGTAACTAATAAAAAAGAAAGGAAACATACCTGAGAAGTGAGGGCTTTAATGGCTTGCCTAGTCCTAGGAGTTTCCAGAGTATCTTCATCGTGTTGACGCCCAACAGATCCATTGTTATTATTTAGCTGCTTTGAACAAGCTATACACGTTAACATCTTCCCTTCTCTTTCTCACCTTTCTCCTCCTTTTCACCTCCCCTCCCCCAAACAACAAAAACCCAGATCAGATTCAACAACCAATTTTCATAAACAAATATATATATGGTATTGTCAACGAAAGAAGGAAACTTGTTAATGGGAAAGTTTCGTTGGTCATGTCAAGGCCTTTTTTAGTATATATTTAAGCTTCAAAAGGAAGGAGTCGGCTGTCAGATTTTTTCATATTGAGGATGAGAGAGTACAAAGACAGAAAGAGAAGATTCAGAGAGATTGATATAACAATAACAATAATAATAATAATGAATTTGGAAGTGACCGTTAATGGAGGAGTACAGAGAGCATGGTTTTATTTTGGGTGGAAATCAAAGAAAAAAATTTGAAAAAAAAAAAAGAAAAGAAAAAAAAGGAGAGTAAGAAATGCTCTGTTCCGTTCTCCGTTTAATAAAAAGTAAAAAATAAATACATAAATAAATAATTTGTGCGTCTGTCTCCCGCTTGAGATTTGGGCTAACTAAGCAAGTGGCACCATTCTTTGTGTAGCTGTCAACTAGTCAATTTGTTAGTGTAGCCTTTTTCTTTCCTTTTTTTTTTTTTTATATATATTCCTTTAACTAAATTTCTCACCAAGTTTTTTTTTTAAATTAAGGTGAAATTTATTATTAATATAAAATTTTATTATGGTATTTGAATTTTTGTTAATCTTTGTACAAAAAGTACTTGAATTTAAATATTTTAGCAAAATATGTTAAAACAAATAGGAAATTTTGTTATCTTGTTTACAATTTAATCAATTTTAGATAAAAAATAATTAAATTAAAATATGAAATAAATATTTTGTTTACGCAAATAAAATTTCTCATTGATTTATTTTTTTAAAAATCGCAGCAACTATAGTAACAAAGACGCAGTGCTTATGGACATTGCAATGCCGAATTTGATCTTTTATCTTTTAAAATAAATAATAAATAAATAAAATATATTTCATTTTATTTTATTTTTTTCATCGAATTCCAATCTCACGAACTCAATTTCGTGACAGTTGCTATGAAATCTTGATGTTGTTTAATCACAATTACAAAAATTTTAATTTACAGAGTTACTTTTATAATGATTCAATTGGGTAAATATGACTTTTATATGATAAAATTTAAGAGAATTAAATGGATTAAATTTGGTGGTAATTTTGGAATGAAATTCAATTTCAGATTTCAATTTAAATGCTAAATAAATCCAGACGTTATTATTCACGTCAATTAAGTGATTAATTTAAAAAGGAAATTATTATTATTATTATTATTATTATTTTGGGTATCCCTTAGGCCTTTGGGTGCATTAATAGCAAACTTCTATTTTTTGCATGATACCGAATTTGGAATTAACGTGGTCAGGAGCATTAAAAAAAAAGAACTTATTTGCATGAGCTTATCTCAATGATATTATTACGGAGGAAATATAATAATAAAAGTAAAATAATAATAATAATAAATATATAAAAGTCAAATATATGTGATAATTTTATATGGCTAGTACACGTGTATATTTTTACCTTTATTTTAAAAATGATATTTTGTTATTATTTAAAGATCCATATGCATCTATGTTTATGAAAGTATTATTTGTATTAACCGTTGAAAACTTTTATACTTGGAATATATGCAAGTTTTACTTTCTATATTAATTTTTTTAAATTTTTCATTAATTTATACCATTTAGAAAATGTTTGAATGAGTTTGCTAATGCGAGCGAAATGAAATCAATTTAATTAGTAAAAATATTAAAAATATAATCAATATTAAAATTAAAATAAAGATGTATGCGTCTTTTAAATTGTTAGGTACATGTACTTTTATACTTATAAAAGATTATCAAAATTTTTAATTATATTTTTTCATAAAACATATTTTTAATTTATATTGTGGGTGTATCTTGTTATAATTTTATTAATTTTATTTGCTAAAATCATAATTCTATATTATATTAAATAATATAAATTTCTATTTTAAATGAAAATATATTAAATCTTAAATTCAGTGAGTATAGATTTTTTTTTTTTCACTATCAAAACAATGGATAATAAAATAAAGGGTTGAAAACTTTCACTTTTCTTGTAATCTTTTATTTAATAAATATTTCATTGCTATTGAGATTCATTTTGAGTTTTATTTTTTATATTTTTTTATGATGAAAAAATCAAATTGAATTAGTTAATATAATTGATTCAATCGAGAACAAAGACTAGTCTGATATGGTATTATATATAGAATCAAATGACATTTGAATCACCCTAAACCAGTTCAACCAACAAAAACTAATATATATATATATATATATATGAAAAAAACTTATTTTTATTTTTTATTCAAAAATTTTGTTTGTGAGTGATGAGATTTAAATCTGCAATTTCTTAAAATTATATTAAAACCCATATTGATAAACTAAAATATATATTCTAATCAATTATTTACCACATTTATTGCTTATCTAACATTCAAAATATTTTTTAACATTTAAAATTATTTAATTTAAATTGACCAATTCAAATAATAAGAACGATTAAATCAGTAATTGAAGTCATATTGATTTGATTTTTTATTTCTTTTAAACAATGGTTTTTCTTCTTAATTTTTTTATTTTTAATAAAATGAAAAGGAAAAGGAAAAATATTGGAAATGTTAAGATGATATATATTAAAAGCATATATTTAATACATTATTTTTTATTAAATTTTATAAATGTAATATGTTATATGTAAAATCTTTTTAAAATGATAAATAAAAAATTTTTAATCAATATTTATACACACTCATTAAATGAACTTTGGAATATTTCAACTGCAGAGATGAAGTTCTAACTCTACGAGGGGAAAGCGTGTTGCATGAAAACTGAAAAAGCGAATAGTTTTATTAGATTGGATTTAGTGGGGGGCGAGGGATAAGGGTGGATTCGTACCATGGATTGTCTTTATGGGGGATAGCGCCACCCTATGGACCATATCACTGCCGAGATTGGGCTAACAAAAAAGAGAAAGCCAAAGCCTAAAGGTGAAAAAAATAAAAAAAGTTAAAAAAAATAAAAAAAGACGCCTAAACCGGCGGTCCTGTTGGCTGTGGCCACTTGAACTAAATAAAACTCTTTAACCTGCTGAATTTCTGATGACATGAGTTTTTGTGTTAACTTTGTCAGCGTGCGATGCGTGTGTTAACTTTATTTATTCTCTGCGAAAGTGAAAGCTTTAGCAAGGGACGATAATATCCATGCTATTGATAAAATTCGAATCAATTTATTTTAAATAATTTTTTTTTAAAAAAAGTGAAATAGATATTTTTTATTTAAAAAATAAATGAAATAATTTTGTTAATTGCTTATTTCATTTCATCTCTCTATTTAAAATTATTATTTTATTTTTAAATATTTATTTTTTTATCTATTACACTGCTGATGATATATGAGCTTTTGTGTAAATTTTGTCAGCGTGTGTTAAACTTTATTTATTCTCCTACCTGAGAGTGAAGCCTCAACACCTCTTTTCCCATCGCTCCCTCATATCTGTGATTCCTTCTTTGATGTGAAATTTTGGGTCTTTTACTTTGTTTCTTTTGATATTGGTGTTTTTGACATTGCAAAAACTACTACTATTACTTTATTCTCTTTTGTTGGTACAAAGAACCGATGTTAGAAAATGGATCCAACGTCAAGTCAAATTAATGTGATTTTCGATTATTAGTTCAGTGGCTCGATTGAATCCGTCACTTTCAAGTTTCTTTTTTTGTTTTTTTCCTCTTTCGTCGTTGGTGTTGTTGAAATTGTAAAAACTACTATTATTACTTTATATTCTTATGTTGGTACCAAAAAACGATGTTAAAATAGAATTAAAAATCAAATTGACGTAATTTTTTATTATTAATTTATTCATCTCAATTGATTGTAGATTAATTAAGCCGGTAGATTTGACTTAAAATAATTTTAAATATTAAAATAATATTTTAAATGTTAAATAAATAATAAATATAATAAATAATTATTTATAAAATAAAAAATTATTTGTAAAATATGGGCATGTATTCGTCTTGTAAATTAAAAAAATCAATATCAATGTATAAAAACTTGTTAATGGGTCCATTTTACTAATATCTCTGGACATTAGTTAAGAACTATTTAACATTCATTTAAAAAAAATTTCATTTAATGCATTATTTTTACTGAATTCAAAAAATTATAATGCATTAATTATAATTTTATTTTTATATATCATTTTAATTAGTATTTATTAACATATCATTTATTTTAACTCATTAAAATTTAAATTTTACAGCCTCAATTTAAGAATCGAATATTATAATAACAAATTACAAGATTATTTGCCTTTATTTCATTTTAATTTCAATCAATTTTCACTTTATCTTTTTACTTATTTGTCATAGATGAATTACCCTCTATCTTCAATATTTCACTTTGCATGTGACGTAACCTGCTAAGGTTTTTTTTTTTTAAAAAAAAAATTCAACATAATGCTATTATTTTTTAAAAAATAAAAATAAAAATAAAAATATGTGATAATTTTTTAACTCCTTTGTAAAAAAACTCTAAACTTGAAAATAATCTTTTATATATATATATATATATACACACACATGAACACACACAAGAAGGGATTAGCTTATATTAATATAAAATTAAATTAATTTTACAAACTTTCATAGCTTTTTATATAATTTATATTCATTTAATCTGATCATCTTGTTAAATATTCTATTCACATGTATCATACAGATTAAGTTTTCAGTAGATTAAAAATGTATTTATATTTGTTGGATGTAACAAACTTTCATTCATTTAATATATATTAAAAAACAATATTCTCAATTGATATAATAAAAATATCAGATTAATTTGAAACTTTACATGCACGATGCGTACAATTTTATTGCTATATTCAACAGTCGATTTGTTAAAATATAACTCATATAAAAGAGTTATAAAAATGTGTAAAACTAAGTTTTACACTAATATAAATGTATCTTTATTTTCTATATACATATATATAATTTTGTTAATGAGTATCCTAAGAACACTATTTATGGTTATCATATATAATAATATCTTTCTTTAATAAATTAAAAATAATTAATAAAATTATTAACTATTATATTGAATACAATATTATTATTACTTTTTGAAAAATTAATATATTAACTAATTTAAAAGAGTATCCTAAGAGCATACACTAGCAAAACATATATATATATATATATATACAACATTTAAAGTTACTATACATAACAATATTTTTATTTAATTTATTAAAAATAATAAATAAATTTATCAAATATTATATTTAATAAAATATTATTTTAAATAATTACTAACTAATCTTAAAAACCATAATGGCACGCGATAACACTTACCGAACCTTGTACTAAGCTGTTGCCAAAGAATATAATCGTCTTTTTGACACAATTTTTTTAACACATATATAGTCTTAAACGACGCATGTCCTCTCTAATTAATAAATTTTTATTTGATTTGATGAATCGTGAATTTAAATATTTATTTTGATTAAATTAATTATATTTATATCTTTCAAATATCAATATTATTTTTTTCTATAAATCAATAAAATTCAAATTATGGATATGAAATTTACAAAACAAAAAACATTAAATTATGCGCAGTTTAATTTACAATTAATCTTCAAGTTTTTAATTCCCTCCACAAAAAAAAATTGAAAATTTTGCAAAGTCTCCCTATATTCGTATTGTAACCATTACGGGTGCTTTTATTAGTTTTAATTTGCATTTTGATGAAGCTAAGCATGCCCATTAATTCTTCATTTATTTTTCTTCTTAATATTTTAAACCCTAGTAATATTTATTGCAAAAGTCTCAATTATTTCATAAAATTATTAACAGAAAGATTTAATTTAACCATTTAAGAGAACGATAGGTGTGCATTTTATTTTTTTTTCGAACTTTATTTCTCCCATAAAGCCCACTTTAGTTTAAAGGTTTGTTGTAACTTCTTTGCTTAAGAGTGAAATATTACAAATGATTTTAAGTCTGATTAACGAATGTTTATGGGTATTGCTTACAAGATTTTTTTTATTTTTAATTTAACTTTTTATCTTTAATATATTATTTTTATTAAATTAATTGAAAAATAATATATTTATTGCAATTTTTTTTCATAAGATTTTATCACATGGCCTGTTTTATTTGAGATATATATATATATATATATATATATATATATATTTCATTGTTTCTTCCTTATATAT